>JAMYHI010000038.1:0-82778 GCA_025531525.1 Pichia sp. P7020A | reverse complement strand
CCCATGATGACTGTATGATAATAGGGAACAATAAGTTCAGAGAATGTTAGTAACTTGTCATTTGAAGATGTGAAAGAAAATATAGGTGGGATGATGGAAAATCTTTGAGAGGTAAATGACGCTCATGAAGCGCTGCTAGTCTTAATATTGGGTGTGATGGTTATAACTTGTTTGATATGTATTAGTTGGCCGCTTAAAGATTTTTCACGTCGAACTTATTTGTAGTATCTCCAGTTCCTGAAAAAGGCCACTCAGGAGACATTTGAATCTAGATGATGGTTATCCTCTATTAAAGTGTTGTCAATCTATTGTTTGATTGCACCATCATTGGCTTGAATACTGACATCTTTAGTTATCTAGTGTTATAATCTTTTCTCTGATCTGCTAGCAATGTATCATCCACGTGAGATCATCCTTTCATCCACTTGTATGATTCATCCATGTTGTGTGTCTGTACGTACATTATTCTGTGTTGAAAGAGACACCTCAAAAGCCTTTTAGCAGGGTTCCAACGTATAGCAAGAACTGAGATAACTCTCTTCAAAAGACACTACTATGTTCTATCAAATGCCTCCTACGCTCGCTACACTGGCCCTCCTCACAGTCCCGTGGCAGCAGAATTCCCAATGCGGACGGGCTTCCACAGTCTCTGGGGCCGGCACCCTCCAACGGCGAGGAGAGGCGGCACCACCAAGCCACCCCCAGCGGCTGTGGAGAGTAGCTGCAGCAGACAAGCGCGCTTGAAAACACAAGAACCGCAGTCACAGAATGAGTGGTGCCGGTGAAAATATTCAAGCAATATATGCACCCGCGCACCGCACAGTGGGTAGTAAATATCACGTGCGCGGCTAGGGCTAGTTTTAGCACGTGACCAACCATTATTTATAGATTATTCATTTCTTTTTGCCACCGGCGATATTCTACATGATTCCATAGATTGGGGCCGGAATCAGAAATTTTTCAGTCAGCTGCAACAAGTTATAACCAGAAGTCCGTCACGATGGTATCCATTAAGCTAAAAGTGAAGTCAACACCCATCACTTCACTATATACCCGCCGCAGAAATGTCTGAGACAGAGACCGTTTACGACCAGATTGAAATTGAAGATTTCACATACGATCCAGACACTCAACTTTTCACATACCCATGTCCGTGTGGAGACAGGTTTCAAATCTCAATCTACGACATGCAAGAAGGAGAAAATATCGCCGTTTGTCCCTCTTGCTCATTAATGTGTGAAATCATTTTTGATGAGTTGGATCTGCAACAGTACACAGACCAGCTGTAATTTACGGCATCGGGATCGGCATTGCTATTGCTATTATGATATACAAGAGACAAGCAGAGGCCACTTACTATGCAAAAGCGACTTAAGTCGTTACTCAATTGTAAGAAGGGTCGATATAAAAAATTGGAACTGTCAGTTCAAAACACACCAGCACCCTTGGCTAAAAGGCCGATAAAAACAGCCAAAATCAGGACCACGATAGAATTCATGCCACCAACAGGCTTCTCATTATCCCGTTTCTTTCCCCTAGCTATTCCAGCAGCGGCACGAATCTTATCTTCAGGGTCTTCAATCTCCTCAGCCTTCAGAACTTTCGGTTCAATTTCCCCTTGACCTTCTTTTGTTTCACTTTCGGAGTTTGCAGCGGTGTTTCCATCTGAGCTGCACTTGCTCGCCGGTGTGCCGACAGTCACTGGTGCTGCTATAGGATCCTGTGCGTTATCCCCAGTCTTCAGTTCTTCGACATTTTTGGCCCAAACTTCAGGAAACACATCCTTGAACGGAGGGTTTGAATATGTATTATACTTTTTAGATTTCTTAGCCAAGTCTTTCTTCACTGTTTCAGAAGTGACTATACTCCCCGTCGTCCTCTCATCGCCCGTCATGAATGAAAGTAACCCCGTAATGATGGTAGCGACGGACCACGATGGATTCCAGCTCTCTTCGTGGAAATCACTCATACTCAGACATAACCTTTGATTGATCTCAAATCGGCCCGATGGCGTACACATCTTGATCCTAGGAGGCTTGAAAGGATATTCACTGGGGAAGGTGATTCGCCCATGGTATTGACCACCCTCGTATGGCGTTCCTGGAGGTCCCGTTATAATATAATGCCAATCTAGAATGTTGGCATCTGATGGCCTAGCAACAATAAATGGCGGTGGCGCCGCTTGGATTTGCTTATACTCCTTGTTGAGTCTTTTATATGCTTGCATAGACATGGCTGTATTGTGTTGATAAGCAAAACACCTATAGGTTGTTAATACTATCCAACTGATGTACGGACCCGGCAGTACTCCTATCGGCACCCAACACTTGTCAATCTCAACTTTAACATGATTCCCGTCGGAAAAGGACTGGGTGCACGGGTTCTTCAATTTTCAGAAATTCACCGATTTCAATCAAATTCATTCTCTTCCCCAGACAATACACCTCAGCTAGTCAGCGATAAGTCTCCCAAAAAGCCCAATACACGCAGCATGGAACACACAGAAAGCATGTCCAACAAAGAAACGCGGAATAATATCAAGATTGTTGCTGCAAACTCCCATCCGGAGCTTGCAAAGGCTATAGCAACAAAGCTAAACCTCCCATTATCGAAGATTGAAGCTATCCAGTTTGAAAATCAGGAGAGTGCAGTGGTCGTCCAGGATAGTGTCCGTGATGAAGATGTTTACATCATTCAGACAGGCTGTGGTGGATATGAGAAATTGAACGACTACTTGATGGAGCTTCTGTTGATGGTCCATGCGTGTACGCAAGCTTCTGCAAGATCTATCACTGCAGTCATACCCAACTTCCCCTATGCGAGACAGGACAGAAAGGATAAGAGTCGTGTACCAATTTCTGCAAAGCTCATTGCAAACTTATTGACCACTGCTGGATGCACACATGTTATTACCATGGATTTACATGCATCTCAAATTCAAGGTTTCTTTAGCATACCTGTGGATAACTTATATGCTGAACCGAATGTTCTCAAGTGGATCAAGGACAACTATAAGAACACCGAGGATGTGATGATGGTCTCTCCCGATGCAGGTGGTGCAAAGCGTGTTGCATCCCTAGCGGACAAGCTGGATACCCAATTTGCACTTATCCACAAGGAGAGAGCCAAGGCTAATGAAGTTAGTAGAATGGTTCTTGTTGGTGACGTTAAGGACAAGAGCTGTATCTTGGTTGATGATATGGCTGACACTTGTGGTACTTTATGCAAAGCCTCTGATATTCTACTTGCAGAGGGTGCAAAAGAGGTTATCGCCATCGTCACTCATGGTATTTTCAGTGGGAATGCCATCGAACGTTTGAACAAGAGTTCACTGAAGAAGATCATCTGCACCAACTCCATGCCGCTTGCACAACACGTACAAGATTGTGCAATCCTTGAAATATTGGATATCAGTCCAACGCTGGCAGAAGCTATCAGAAGATTGCACAACGGTGAATCCATCTCCTACCTTTTCAACAATGTCGCTGTGTAATCACTACTCGATGTTTACTTTTTTTTGACATTTGACTAGTCGATACAGTCATCACACAAATCTTATCTATAATCTATAATAATGCATTAAGTTTAGTAATTTATCTCAAAGCTGTTTGTGTTATTGCTTATAGCCACGTCATTTCTTCTTACCTGTCTGTGCACGGGCGAGGTCTCCCCAATACTTAGCCTTGGCTTCATTCTTCTCACAACCAATACCCATCTGCAGAAATCTTTCAAGTAATAACATTGCCTTCACATGTTTAAGCTTTTCGGCGGCTTTGAGCGCCCATGCAAATGCTTCATCATAGTCTTGTGGAAGATGTTCGCTACCGACGAAATACCACGAGCAAAGACCCATCATTCCATCCACGTCACCCTGCATTGCTGCCACGTTATAGAAGTGAATCGATAAATCAGGATTAGCTTCAACAACATCACCAATCTCGTAAAACCTGCCAAGCATTGCTGACGATTTCGCATGTCCCAAACTTGAGGCTTGGAACAATAATCTCAAGGCATAGGTAGTATCTTTGATGACAATATCCTTGAACCCATTGATGTAAATCAATGCTAATTCATATGGAGCAGCACAACTCAGTTCCGTGGCACATTCAGTGGCTCTACGCAACCAACTGATACCCTTCTGTTTCGTGTTGACATCTTCCGGGAAACTCATGAGGCCATGGAATGCGTAAATACCATACTCCATCATTGCCACTGGATGATTATTCATAGCTGCAATCTCAAGATACTTCAAGACCTTACGCGCATCTCTGGTACACCCCCAGCCCTTCTTATAGCACATTGCAGTTCTATATGCACTCTCTGAGTGTCTGCATTTGGCAGCCGCTTCAAAATATGTGAGAGATTTGGACATATCCGGCTTACCCTTGTTGAAGAGTCCGACTGAAAATGCATCTCCAAGGTAATACTGAGCCTCAACGTATCCTACCTTTGCAGCTTTCTTCAATGCTGTATGTGCTTCATCTAGATATGCATTTTTCTCCTTCTCGGAGAGTTGATTGTCTGATCGTTTCAAGAGCGACGTTCTAATGAGAATCTTGGCAAAGGAGAACAGCACTTCAGGATTCTTGGTCTTCTTGGCATTTTCCCTGTACATATCAATGGACTTCTCAGGAGGCAGAAGATTGACGCTTGTACGCTCATTAAACAATTGCTTTTGACTCTCAGGAGTATGTGTGATGACATCAGTGGACGCTTGATTTGGCGATGGGGTATTTGGTTCAGCTTCTGTAGTTTGCTGTGTTTTTTGTTGTAGTTGTGGTTGAAGCTGATGTTGATGCTGAGGTTGAGGTTGAGCCCGAGGTTGAGGTTCGGATTTCAAGTTGGAGTTTGATTTTGCGTCTGTTTTTGAAGCGCCAGTGGATATATCCGCCACAGATATATCGTAAATCGGATGGATCAGGTTAGCAACAGACTTGGTCTGTCCATGCTTGCCATAAATTTCGCCGATGGCGGCCTTGTCTTTGTTATATTTCTGTTCCCGGCTAGAGCTATCTTTCGATTTTTCTTCAGACTCCGATGCAGGTACCATGTTCTTTGATGGTGTTATCAGGCTAGTGCTGGTATAATCATTTATGTCAAAAGAAGTTAGTGTGTTACCTTGGAAGTTGTGATGTGGTATCTCTTCTTCTGTTTTCTTTTCCAACCGTATTTTTGGAAGTCTAGGAACCATTTTGGAAAGATCTGAAGACGTGTCAGAGGGTGCGCGTTTGTCATTCTTTTGTATCATTTCCCTGATACTATTGTTCACCTTTGCCTTGGATAAGTGAGAATGTGGTTGCAATTGTGATTGCGGGCTTGATTGTGTCTCTGTTTGAGTAGCAAGATTAGTCTGAGAATTAGCCTTGGAAGTGGTGTTTGAATGAATATGAGAAGACGATTGTGGACTATTTGAAGTGGTACTTCCACGTGGACTTGGAATAGAGTCGCCGTCGAACCCCGATCTTTGCGGTGATGTAACGTGTAAGGATTCCAGTGAACGGGATAGGTCATCTGGAAGTTGTTGCAGGAAGGGATGTGGTTTCCTCGACGTGTTTTGGTGTTGTGCCAGAATTCTGTGAGGAAGGATCGGGTCTCCACCACGGTGGGCCTTGGCACCAGTTGCTGCCCTCTGTAAGTCTACCGGGGCCGCAAGCTCGCCATCCTTGTTGGAGGCTAGCTGTAATCTATACGGATGCGCCATTGCTAGTGATTGGAGAGTGCTGACCAGTTGTGGGATGTTATTACAACGTTAAAAGAAGGAAGGCTGGATCGCCAGCAGCCAGCATTAAAAGCAGAAAAGAAGAACCTTCTTTTTAGGTGCGATCTTCGTTCTTCGTTCAACCGCTCAACAGTTCACCTTCTGCAGTTGTTAGGCGTGTTTTGCATTGGCCCTTTGCTGCATAGACACAGCAACAGCAAACGGATATGCTCAAGAGACTCAAGTCGAAGACTGTGGCACGCGAGAAGGACAACGGTCCCGACAGAGATGGGCGGAAAGACCGCAGAGATGCTGGCCCAAATACGAGCAACGGTTCCGCCACCACTGCGGCCAACGGAATAGCCTCCACCAAACAATCATACAGTAGCAAGAACAATGCTGGCACAAACGGAGTACCATTGGCAACAAGCTCTTACTCTAACACGAGCTTCACATCAACTCAATCCCGTCGTACAACGTCGAAAATTGGACAGCCATCGTTACCCCACATTCAACAGACTGAGGCATCGACATCAGTCACCGATTCGTCATGTAACAACAGAAAGGGACTCCAACTAATTCCACAAACATTCACCCCAGAGGAGGCACGCAGCTTAGAATATACGGTAACCAGTCGTGAGAATGTGAATCTGCCGTATGGAAACGGTGCTGAAAAGCTTTTCGGAATAGAGAATTACGGATACATCTGTTACGTATCCTCCATCTTTCAGTGCCTCTATCACACACCACAGTTCCGTAACTCCATTCTGGAGTTTACACCAAAAGGTGCTGCGAATGGTCACAGACGCAGGCGGAAGTATGCAGTGCCAGGGAAGCGGAAAGACGTAATTCCTCATGCAATATCTTCCGTAAATCATCACATGGCTGAATCCACAACAGATAACACCAATTCAGGGAAACCATCAACACCAATATCTACATCAACTTTAGCATCTGTGCCAGTTCCGAGCTCTGCCCAGAGCAGTAATCCATCCCTAAATAGAAGAATCAGCATTTTCAGCAGGTCTAATACCGAATCTTCTAACAATACCTCTGATGCTCCAGGTTCAACAGCCGATCACGATAACAATGATCATGATGCCAAAACATATACTCAATCTGATTTTTCTCTGAATGAGAAACTACAAAATCATGTTTTGGCTAAACGCCTCACCTCCAAATACCCTGCTCTAAAGGACATTGATGTCAATTATTTTCTCAATTCCCAAAAGAATGTATCCCTTGTGGGAATAATAAAGGATCCACAAGCATCGCTCGATTGGAGAAAGAAAGCCGCATTAATTAGAGGTCCACTAATCAACCTTGATGAATCTTTTATCTCTGAGTATGGATTCGATAGTGAGAATATGTTTACTGTGTTGAAAGATGCATTTGAAAGTATAGTAGAAAATGCATCCAAAACAGGGGTACTATCACCATACAATCTCATTGAAGTCATCAAGAAGGAAAATATAATGTTCAGAAATGCTCAGCATCAGGATGCCCACGAATTTTTGAACTTCATGATGAATAACATCTCCGAAAACATGAAGCAATATGAGGGTGGAGAGAAAATTATCACTGATATATTTGAAGGTGAACTCACATCCGAGACGAAATGTCTCACGTGTGATACAGCTTCGTATCGTAATGAGAAGTTTTTGGATTTGTCAATTGATCTTGAACCAGACTCTTCCATTACCAATTGCCTTAAAATGTTCTCCAAAATCGAACTTCTCAACGAGGACAATAAATTTTATTGTGAAAATTGCTATTCTTACCAAGAAGCAGCAAAATCCATGAAGTTGAAAAAAATACCCAAGGTGCTTGCTTTCCATTTGAAGCGCTTTAAGTATTCTGAGCAGCTTGGACGATTGGTGAAACTTTTCTATAGGGTTGAATATGTGAAAACTTTGAGAATTTGCAATACAACGAAGGATTCGAAGCAACCGGACAAACTATATGAATTGTATGGGGTAATTGTCCATATCGGGGGTGGTCCATATCATGGCCATTATGTGTCATTAGTTAAAACAGAGCTTTTTGGATGGTTGTTGTTTGATGATGAGACCATCGAAAAGATTGACGAGGATTATGTTTTCAAGTTCTTTGGAGATGGGTCAGGTTTATCTACAGCGTATCTTTTGTTCTACAGAGAGGTGGAAGATGAGATGAAGTTTATCAAAGCGCAACTTGAGGGAGCACTTGCCGACGGTAATGATGCTGACGAAGGCGTCGACGACGTCGATGACTATCCTGTCGAGGGCGATGAAGGGAGTGCATACGAACATGAATCCAGTAACAACCGCTCGATATACCAGAAACGGGCAGCCACGCGATCATCATCACTCGGAAGACAACTAGCGCCACCTGGATCGAGAACTTCACATCAACTACATCAAACAATGTCTGCCAGCACAACAGCTTCTACAACTTCTGTCTCTACACCAGCGCTCGCCAAGCGACAGTCTGTGGGCTACACGATACAAGCGAACCATGCCATTGAGGAGTTCGATCCATTTGGAGCTCCACCTCCAACATTGAATATACCTAGCGGAGCACCGGTATCCACTGGAGCATCAACATCCTCCTCACCACACTCTGCTGGTTTTGAGAACCCTACATCTTCGCCGGTATCAGTGGTACCTCCATCACGAACCGAACCTGCCGTGGAAGTGCCAAGCCGTCGTAACAGCATTTTCGGGTTCAGGCGGAAAAAGTAGACACTATGTAAACGTAAAGATTAACACCAATGGAATACACCGGTGCAGATACTAAGAGCACCTTGTGCTTTTTGCGGTGAACTCTGCCCTATGCCTCATCGCTGTCTGTTATCCGTGGCACAGTTTACGCCTAAAAGAAAAGAGTATCGCTGCTCGGTGATCGGTTGTAGCGGAGAATGTCGGATGTCGGATGCTGTCAGACAGACCACACATGTGCGACTTTGAAATGTTGATAGTAACACCATTGTCCACTTCTTCATTCAATTCAACGGTTCTGAAACAACCGTTGCCCCTCCTTCGACCAGTAAGCATGAACAGCACGGTACTATCACTATTGGTGCTTGCATCTAGGACTGTTGCCGCTGCCGTTGCGGATTCTGAGGGGGGAATGATGATGGACTCTCCTGCAGACTACGCAGATGCGCAACTGCTAGCACTACACGAACACTGGAGATCCAGGACAGCTCATTGGTTACTCTCCCTTTTTATGTTGATCATTATACCATCCGTCTCTGCTGCATATGCAGTGGCAAACAGACCTTCTGTTGCATTAGTGTCACAAATTTTATCTGGGATATACGCTTTGTTGGAGGCAATTATTCTGCGATTCGAAGATCCTGATGGGCATGAGAATAGAACGTCTCGTGGAACTGCGTGGTTTATGATTGCATATTATGGTGTGATGATATTCAATGGATCCGTGTCGTTTGGTCTTTCAATGTTTGGAAAACGACTCACGGAATCCAAGTGGAAATTTGTCACATATCCCTTCTCTGGTTTAAGCTATAAACTCTTATCATGTGCTTCGGTGTTACTTGGTCTGATCAAGCTAAGTATGAGTGTCGTTGCATTGCTTGGATTCTGCTATGACGCACATACGGGACAATGTAATGCTCATGGAATAATGGGCATGAGTTTCATTTTCTATGGCTTCATTTTAGCAATGGTATTGGTCATTCCATGGTTACGAGTGAACACAGGTAAATTCTCTCAAGAGTTTTATGATTCAGCGGTTATAATGGCCTGGGGTATCGTCAACACCTTCACCGAACATAGACCTTGGGAACCATGGTCACATGGTGATTATCAGCACACTTCCATGGGTATCATTTTCTGGGCAGCTGGAATGCTCGGTGTATTCTTGAGTTTGGGAAGAAAGAGGAGTTTTATACCCGCTTTAACGCTCATATTCACCGGTTACGCTATGAGTGAACATGTTCAAAAATTGGTGATCTCTACAAAAGTCCATGGTTTTTTTGGATACGTTTTGATGTTTGGTGGACTTGCTCGTATACTAGAGATCAGCTTCCTTCTCGATGATCAAGATACGGCTATAGATTCCCAAATACGCAGCTTCCAGTATCTTTCCCCATTCGCACTTGTGTTATCAGGAATATTATTCATGGGTGCGACAGAGGAACAGTTGCAACTCGTTGTGAACATGGGTGCAGATCATTCGTCTTACATCTTGGTGCTTACCAGTGCGGCTTGTTTGCTACAACTTTGGCTCCTCGCTATATTGAAGTTATACTTGGCTCTAGTTAATGCTCCAGCAGGTAAAGGTTACGAATCTCTCGGAAGGGAAGGTGCTTCAATGGGTGAAGAGGGCGGAGAGTTCCATATGGACGATCTCTCGGAGTTTGATGTTGGAGACGCACATAGTTTGAACGTGTAAACGTATTTATTTGTAAATCTAAGCACAATGCTTAATGTGCATGACTACTTGTCTTACTGTTTAATTGCTTCTGATACGCGGAAAGAATTTCCTGATTGAGTGGGGGAATTTTTCCATTTCAGCGCCTTCCATCATGAATTCTTCCGTTCTTTGAGGTTTGATCATTTATAAGCAAACAATCATTCTTTCATACTTTTGTAAATAAAGGGTGGAGTGAACAACTACTAATCTGAAGATGTCGTCACTACTATCTGCAGATGATCTCAATGATTTTATACGACCAAGTGTGGCATGCATCAAGCCAACCACTACGAATACAAATTCCAACTCGTCACATATGGAGCTCGAATACGAAATAGATCCGCAAGGAGAGGTCACTCAAATACGACCTAATACTAATTCTTCTGATCTTACCAGAGATGCAGCTACTGCACCTAAGAAACTCGAGAAGGCACAAATCTCACTTGCAGATTGCCTTGCATGTTCAGGATGTATAACATCCTCTGAAGAAGTTCTTGTCGCACAACACTCCCATAAGGAGTTTCTCAAGTTTTTACAAGAACATCAAGGTGAAGATATCACATACGTGCTCAGTGTGAGTCAACAAGCTAGAGCTTCTCTAGCGCATGCTTACTCGACTAGTATTGAGGTTATGGATATGGTTTTGGGGAAAGTTTTCACTAAGTATGGTGTCAAATATGCGGTCAGTGTCAACGCTGGCCGAGAAGTTGCTAGAAGTGGTATTTGGAAAGAGGTTGAGAAAAGAAGAAGTGGGAGCGGTCTTGGGAATGAGGAGATCATGATGAATATAAGCGGTGATGGTGGGAACGAAACTAAGGGTGCTGGTAGTGGCCCACTACTAACGGGAATATGTCCAGGATGGGTTCTTTTCGTGGAGAAAACCCACCCTGAAACATTACCCTACTTGAGCATTGTTGCATCCCCTCAGTTCCTTACATGCCAAGCAGTCGAAAAGCTACTCCCCGGTACCGTTTACAATCTATCGCTGATGCCCTGCTTTGACAAGAAACTTGAAGCTAGTCGAGATGCAGACATTGTTGATTGTGTAATCACGCCGAAGGAGTTTGTGGTCATGACAGAAGAGGACGGAATTGATGTGAGTGCTCTCGTAGCAGAACAAGAACGGGCCGAAGTGGATAAGGAGGGCTATGTGAGCTGGACGAGGAGTGTCGTACCACCTGGATGGCCAGACTACGACGGTCTTTGTGGATGGGGTGGTGACTCTACGGCGATTGACGGTGATGGCCGCGAGGGTGGAGAAAGTGGCGGGTATGCCATGTCGTATGCCATCGAGTGTCTCAGAAGATTGGGCGAAGGTCATACCATTAGACGCGTTACTGGGAGGAACTCAGACGTTTACGAAATACAAGTCGTCAAAAACACGGGACAAGTGATACGGAGGGCAGGTATCGTCAATGGATTCAAGAACATTCAGAACCTTGTCCGGAAGCTGAAGGATGAGAAGGACGGCAAGAAAGTTGTGAAGAAGAGGGGTTTGCGAGTGAGGAGAAGAGGCGACAATAGCAATGGCGACGGCGATGGCGGTCCTGTATCTGTGCTGATGGCAGAACCGTCAACCTGCGATGTTGTTGAGGTTATGGCTTGTCCCGGTGGATGTGTGAACGGAGGTGGTCAGATTGCCAGTGTCAGCGCACCCGCTATCTCTGTCTCAACAGATTCTGAGTGGATTGAGAGTGTTCGCCGTTCGTACTGGTCTGCACCAGCACTTACATCTTCTATGGATATCGACAAGGTGTCGTGGGCGGTGCCTCTCGGCGTTGTCGCTGGTCGAGAGCGTGCCGCTGTGCCTCCACCTCCCGTGCAACCCGGCGAAGAGCTGTTTATCGGCGCAACCTGGTGAGCAACACGTGTGGTTCCCTGTAACATTTAGATCTTTGTCCTAGGCTTAGATGCCATAGATTTATATTAAAGTAGGATAACTAGTTCTACGAGGACTATTTAATATAAAGGACAGATAAGATAAGAAAGATAAACCGCTAAGAAAAGTCGACTAAAAAGGTAAACTAGAAAGGGGACCAGATATTTCCACTTCAAGGAAAGGATACAGGAATATGAGTTAGGTAGCGTTAAATTCATCAAGTACTTGTTAAAGTTAGAAAGCATAATCCAAATCACCAGCGTCAATAGTCAATCATCTACAAGGAAATGTTTACAGTGAAAACAGTTGGCGAAAAGTTTCGAAATTTTACAATTACAACCTCCCAAATGCGCAAAACCGATCACAATCCCACAATTACGATCTTCAACAAAACCAGATCCGACCTTGAAATACAAACACTTTCGTTAGTTAGCTTTGCTGATTCCAGGCGTTGTGTTGAGTTAGTGTTGAATGAGTTTTGAGTAATTCCAAGCCTGCACACTGCACATGTTGTCCTGCGATCGGGCTTTGTTGGAATTACCGCTTTGGGCAGGCTCGCGAGCCCCCCGTCTTTTTCTCGTTTCTGACGTACCGGACACCGGACTGGAGTCGCCCTTTCCCCAGAACGGATATAATGCACAATGAACACCCACAACCCACAACTAACGGTCGGGGTCTGCCGTCTGCCACCACCAACCATGGCAGAGGGCAAATCGCAATCGCAGGGGCTCGTACTTAAGCCACCTTGTAGCCGCCACAGCTGCGTCAGGAGGCCTACCACGCTCAATTGAACGAACCATTACCCTCTGCGTGCTGCACTCAACACTCAACTGCACCTGAAAAATTCTGAACGGCTGGGCATCGAATGCAATCAACCCAAAATCTAAAAGAATAATTTTCTGACTAATCTCCCTTAACTGAACTAGTTCTACTAAAACAGCTCCAGTAACCAACCCTAACTCAACGCAACTCAACCTACAAAACCCACACAAATGACCCCAGTGAAATTTATCGACCACACGGCCATTGTCGTCTTTGGTGCATCCGGAGATTTGGCTAAGAAGAAAACCTTTCCCGCTCTTTTCGGTCTCTACAGAGAAGGTCAACTCTCCAATACCGTAAAGATTATCGGTTTTGCACGTTCCAATCTAAGTGATGATGATTTGAGAGAACGTATCAAGCCTCATTTGAAAGTGGATGAAAACAATGATCAACATAAGGATGCTTTGAAAGAATTTTTGGAACTGTGCTCGTATCACAAAGCTACATACGACGAACCTGAAGGATTCAAAGAACTCGAAAAGACTATAAACAAACTAGATGAGCAACATGGCGTCAAAGAGTCCCATAGACTCTACTACTTGGCACTTCCACCATCTGTGTTCACTGTCGTGGCAACAAATTTGAAACATTACTGTTATCCCGGTGAAAAGGGTATTGCAAGACTCATTGTTGAAAAGCCATTCGGTCACGATCTCAAATCTTCTCGTGAACTTCAAGAAAGCCTTGCCCCACTTTGGACAGAGGATGAATTGTTCCGTATCGATCACTACCTCGGTAAAGAGATGGTGAAGAACCTCATTCCAATGCGTTTCTCCAACCCTTTCCTCAGTTCCTCTTGGAACAATAAATCAATTGATACAATTCAAATCACCTTCAAGGAGAATTTCGGCACTGAAGGTCGTGGAGGTTATTTTGACTCGATTGGTATCATCCGTGATGTCATACAAAACCATCTTCTTCAAGTGTTGACTCTTTTAATGATGGACAAACCACATGATTTCAAATCCGAGAGCGTGAGAGATGAAAAGGTGAAGCTTCTCAAAGCCATCAAGCCAATCAATTTCGACAATGTGTTAGTTGGTCAATACTCAGCTTCAGAGGATGGAACCAAACCAGGCTATCTCGATGATGAGACGGTCAAACCAGGCTCGAAGGCAATCACCTTTGCTGCCCTTGCACTCGATATCGACACTCCGACATGGGCCGGCGTGCCCGTTATCTTAAAGGCTGGTAAGGCACTTAATGCAAGTAAGGTTGAAATCCGTGTACAATTCAAACCAGTACCTGAAGGCATCTACCATAACGCAGCAAGAAACGAATTGGTGATTAGAGTTCAACCAGATGAAGCAATGTACCTGAAGATGAATATCAAGGTGCCCGGTGTCGCTAATAAAGTCTCTGTTTCAGAACTTGATCTCACATACAAAGACAGATATTCTAAGGAATTCTACATTCCACAAGCTTACGAATCTCTCATCAAGGACGCCTTGGATGGTGACCACTCCAACTTTGTGCGTGATGACGAATTAGATGTCTCATGGGCACTTTTCACACCATTGCTTGAATATTTGGAAGGTCCAGATGGCCCAGCTCCACACCTTTACCCTTACGGCTCCAGAAGTCCTGAAGGACTCGATGAGTTTGTTAAGAAGCACGGTTACGTATTGGAACCCGTTGAACAATACCAGTGGCCTGTGACGACGCCGGAGATCCTGAAATCTAGTAAATTCTAGGATGCGTTCTTTTTTTCTGTCACGATGGACTATTCTACGCTATAGCATTTGTATTATCACTTACTTTTTGCCTCTAACTACCTAATTCCTATTCTGTATTTGACTTCCGACCCCTCTGGCAACACTTACTTTGTCGGTGAATGTCCGTATGTGCTTATGCTTATCCTGTGTCCAGTATAAAGAATGCGTAACCTTCTCATTCTCACCAGCGCGATTATGGATCGGTGATCGGACATCGGACCGATTGTTGGGATTGACGATTAGCGACAGCTGAAAAAAAAGAAGCAATGTCCACAAACAATTGTCAACTAATAAGTCATCACCGAACTCTCCTGGCGCAAGACACTTTGCAAGACGCGGCACCAAATAAACCAAATGGCCGTCGAGGCACGCATTAACACCATACAGGAAATACAAATGAGAGGCATAACGACGTCAATGGGGACCGAGAAGGTTTCAGATGACGGCAATTGCGAAAACGCGGAGACGCCAAAACGGGAACAAACGCATCCGAATCCGCATACAGATACGCAATATCTAATGAAGGAACACACGCAGGCGGCGAACTTGGAAGACCCTCTAACAAACAGTACAAAGGATAAAGGAGGAGGTACGATAGACGTTGCCAAAGACGCTGATGTGGTGGATGCAAAGTCCACGGAAGTGCTAGACCGAGATGACCAACACGAGTTACTACACGTAATTAAGGCGAATGGCGAAGTCGAAGTCGAAGTCCACCTCGATGACGCAAAACAAAAAGGTAAGGTTGTTGACACTAACTACGATCAAAACGATCAAAACGACAACTATGTTGATAGTGATAATGAATACACAGAAACCACACATCCAAACACTACCGAGCCTGCAACATCGCCGAAACTTGACAATGAACCCCTAGCTACCGATGCGAAGGATGATATCTCCACTCCACCACGACGCGTCAAACTCTATCATCTGGCTGATGAATCTTGGTCAGATCGAGGTACTGGGTATTGCAGTGTCACTCTCGATCCGACACCACGTTTCCACGTTGTCGATGAACAAGAACCACACGAGATGTTGTTAGACGCGCCCATTGAAGGATCCACACAGTATCAGAGACAACAGGATACTCTCATTGTATGGACCGGTGATGATGGAATTGATTACGCATTATCATTTCAAGAACCGGAAGGATGTTTAGAAGTTTGCTCATTCCTTATTAACCTTCAAAGAGAGAAGATAAGGCCGCAGATAAGTCTCGTGGCAGTGATACAGACCGCGGAGGGGGAGATTACGGAGATGATTGCTGGACCAATACCATCTTTACCCATTGCCGATGAGGAAAACTTACCCACAATATTGGACGTTTTGGCAATTAATCAATATAGGAACCGCGTTACCGGCCAGATATTGGAGAATGATGCAGAATGGGTTCTATCTCTTGTGAGAGTGTTTCAGGCTTGCGAGAGAGAACATAAACTGAATTCTCTTTATTGTTTGAATGATATTGTGAAGACGCTTTTCTATTTCTTGGATGTTGATGTGTACGAGGTGCTCATACGGAAAGACATATTTGTACACGTTTTGGGGATGTTGGAGTACGATCCCGATTTCTCGGGATCGAAAATGAACTGGAGGGAGTACGTGAAGAAGAAGGTACATTTTAAAGAAGTGGTCAAGTTTGATGATGACGATGTCAAGAACGAGATTGTCAAATGTTTCAACATAACCTTCTTGAGGGAGGTTGTGCTCGTCGGACTTGACGAGTCCATTATGAAGTGTTTGGAGACAATGAGACAGAATCAAGAGGCAAAGGCCATTCAGTTTCTTGAGAGTGATCTCATGTTTCTCGACGTGCTTTTTAAAATATACGATAATGGTGAGAATGACGATCACAATGATGACTGTGAACGTGCGTGTGATTGTGACTGTGAAAAGGCCATTCGGGAACGGAAGATTGAGAGTGTCAAATTAATGAAACAATTCGCTGTTGCCTCGAAATCGTTGCAGGCCTTTCAGCGGACTAAGTTCTATTCGACGTTAATAGATAAGGGGTTAATGAAGATGATAGAGTTTGCCATCTCTGAAAAGGAAGTTGAGAGCCGTATACTTGTTGGTGAAATTATCGTCATCATAATAGATTATGACATTCAGATATTCAAGGATGCCAACAGCGAAATATTGATGAAACTACTTATCAACATTCTCATTAACGAGAAGCCGGCAGGTTTGAAAACGCAGGCGTATCAAGCTATCAGAGCACTGGTAAATCCGTCCCAGCTACTTGAATCACGAGACGATCTCGACACAGGCGGTCCAGGAGATGTGAATGTGAGTGATCTCATTGATGAAAAGTTCTTCACTGATTTTTATGATAATTCCGCATTGACTTTATTCCAACCTGTCATTGATATGATTGATTACAATGCTGACCATGCTGACGATTCCAGGTACAATGGAAATACTAGTTTGAAGTCCAGAGAGGACTCATTGGCACTTGAATACATTTGTGAGTTATTGAATTTTGTGGCGAAATGTCACGAGACCATTTACAGTCGCTCCTTCATTCTCGAGAACCATTTACTCAAGGGGATCAATAAAATCATAGGATCGCAATTGAAGATGCAACTCCGGCTGAGTGCCATCAGATGTCTTCGCACCATCATCTTGCTCGATGACGAGTTTTACACGCGATATGTCATCGAGAATGACATTTTACAAGGCTTCATGAAGATTGTCGACAACTCCAACAGGTTCAATAACATGGTGAGCTCTGCGTGTTTGAGTGTGTTGAGTGCCGTACAGGAGAATATGCACCTGACCAATTTCCAGCTGCTTGCAAGACAAATGGCTGAGAGGTACACCCAGCCATTACGCGCCAACAGTATTGGTGAAAAGATATGGGAATCCCTGCAGGAGGAGGAGGAGCCGCAGACGGAGGCTGACGAGGACACCATCATCATCCACGGGTCATCTGTGTCTGTTTCAGTGTCAGCACCACCACCACCACCACCGGTCCCAGTCTCTGTTGAGGTGCCTGCGTCGCCCCCGCTGGCAGAGAGGGCTGAAAGCGAGAGTGAGACGCCGGAGAAAAAGCGGCTGCGCGTGGAGTAGCCGGAGTTGAAAGTTGAGAGTTAGGCCGAGACGACGGACGCGGGGCTCGGCACTGGGCGAGGGGAGCACGGTGACAGTGACAGTGACGGTGACGGTAATGGCGGAGAGCCAGAACAAGGATAAAGGCAGGGGACTCTGCCACATCAACATAGCGGAAAAGAGTGCAACAGTAACAAAGGAGCTATACGCCCGACAATAACAACAATAACAGCAACAATGGAAGACTATAACTACAGCGAAGTGTGGAGAGACGGCCTCTTTGCAGGCAAGGTGGGCCTCATCACAGGAGGGTCCGGCACCATTTGCAGACAGCAGGCAGCAGCGCTCGTCAAGTTAGGGTGTTCCGTCTCCATCGTGGGCAGGGACCAGCCTCAGGTGGATGACGTCGTGAAAATACTCGAGAAAATCTCTAGCGATGGTGTAAAAGTGCTAGGAATTGGTGGGTGTGACGTGAGGAGCATCGATAGTATGAAGGACGCTGCAGAAAGAACGGTGAAGCAGTTGGGGAGGATAGATTATCTTATTTGTGGTGCCGCTGGTAACTTCATGTCCGACTTCAACCATATGTCTGCCAATGCGTTCAAGACAGTTGTAGACATTGACTTAATTGGTTCTTTCAATACCGTCAAGGCTTGTTACCCAGAACTACTCAAGAACAAGGGTTCTGTGATCTTTGTCTCCGCGACCCTTCACTATTACGGTGTGCCATTCCAGAGCCACGTTGGTGCGGCAAAGGCCGGAATTGACGCTTTATCCAATGCTTTAGCCGTTGAGTTTGGCCCTGTGGGGATCCGCTGCAACTGTATTGCACCAGGCCCCATTGGTGGAACGGAGGGGTTCAACAAGCTCGTGCCAAATAAGAAGAACTTTGAATCGAAAATCCCAATGCAGCGCGTTGGTAAAACTAAGGATATAGCTAACGCAACGGTGTTCCTATTCAGTCCCGCAGCAGAATGGGTCACCGGTACAATCATGGTCGTTGATGGTGGCTTCTGGCATATGGGTAACTTCAATACCATGCATATGTATCCAGAAGCACTAAAGACAAAGCTTCTAGAGAAGCCAAAGTTATAACCATATTGTACTCACGTTTGCGCTTGCAACTATCACTATTCACTAAGCTAACGAAATGTATTGTATACTCGAAGTGTTCACCTCTATTTTCTTCATTATTGGAAAATTTGCTCACCAATTCGAAACCGTGGACGTCTGGTGTAACAGTTTAATTAAGGGTAAGCTTGTATGCACCAGGTAAAAGGGATATACGTTTCTCTATAATTTACTCAGTGATTGGAGACTGACCATTCGAGAATGTGGTCACCTCCACTTAATAGGATAAGAATATAGCGAATTACATATATAATGGTTGTCCTTGATTAAGCGACGTAAAGTTAACCTCTTCATGTACATACCAACCCAACCTGAGGGAACTCCTTCCTATGGAAAAGGATACTGTCAGATATCTGCTTTCCTGCCAAAACTTTTCACGAAACACAAGAAGTTCTGTTTTTATCGAATGTTTTAGTAGTAGTGATTGACTAGTAATTCTATAATAAAGATAAGGGGCGGGTGCCTGAATTTTAAATTTCAACTTTTAAACAGAGGAACCACGATCCTCAATGTCCTTCATTTTCCAAATAAACGCAATTTCAGAAGATATTACTTCACTGCGAGAGTGGGGTATGTACTTGATGTATAAGTTGAGCATCAAGTTGATTAACAAAAGCGTGGGTAGGAACCTAGAAACAGCTACCCTTTAACATAATGTGAGCCCTTGTCGTGTCGCGTCAGGAATTATGTTGCTTAGTACTCCAAAAATTTCCCAATATGCCTTCGGAATCGCGGATTTTTTGGGACCGAGATCAAAAAATTTGGGGCGCCTTAACTCCGTCAATAATGCACTTAGAGCACTCTCAAGTAGCTAGTGTACTGTACAGAACCTGGGATATTGAATGGTATTATTCGTGGAGCCACTGGGGCACATTTAATTTTGAGTCCCAGTTTTCTCAGTAAAAGCTGTCCATTCATAGTGGGAAATTTAATGAAAAGAAATCTTGTCTAAATAAAAAGCGAATGACCCCGATTTAATGGGTGATCGGAGTTAACGCGGCGATAAGAACTCCCCAGTTTTTTAATCGCTATCATGAAAATTGGCTACATGAAGGCTCAGTCCCTATTAAACGAATACTACTGTATTTACTATACTTTACTTCTCCACAGGTCACTTCTACATACAGCAAGAGATCAAATTAAGCAAAATCCATTATGACTAAACTATCTGGAATTGATGGTACAATCTCCATTCTAAATGAACATCTTGCTGGTGTTTTAGATTGCATTTTGGTAGGTAACACTATCTCTCCTGAGCAATTGCAGTATTCAATAAACCTGTGTCTCAATGGTAGAAGACTTCGATTTGGTAGTCATTGGATATCTAATCAGAAAATTTGCATAACCTTCACTGTTTGTTATTTGCGGGTAGATGCAAAAACAGTAGTACAAGAAGATCTAGGTACAAAGATTGCACGAGTTCTTCCTTTAGTTGACCCACAATCTACCGCGGAAGGTAGTGCCCGCTTGAAAGAGCAAATGCGTCATTTGTATACTGCTGGTGATAACTTTGATGAAGCCAATGATACTCTCTTTCATCACAAGAAGTGTTTTGGCCGTGATGGTCTTTATGAACAATTACGAGTTAAGGATCAACTTGTTGGAAGCAGAGGTGCCTATGGTCTACATGAAAGGAGACAAATTTCTTTGGAGCCAAGATATGGCGAAGATCCAGTTACCCGTCTTTGTGAAGACTTGATAAAAACTAACGAATCAATGCTCTACATTCACAATGTTCTTCATAATATTATCGGTGACCATTTCAAAAGCAAAAACACCGAATTTGGAGGTATGGTTAATAACCCATTTAAAAAGTATATAGAAGATGGTGGTTATTGGAATGGCGAATCTTATTTTCAAAGGACATCTTCATTTGATCATCTCATACCACTATCAGACGATAATGAAAGTCAAAATAGAGTCGACGAGCAAGATCCAATCATTGATCAGCTTAATTCTAATATTGAGATGCCTGAGGCGTGTATTGCGTCTAGAAAAAGAAAAAGGGAACAAGAACAACAATCTCCATCTGCATCACCATCTGAATCGACATCGAGATCACCGTCGGGATCGAAATTAGAGGAAGAATCGGATCTTTTAGAGGTTATAGAGCAAGAAGAAGAAGGAGAAGGTGAAGAGAGAGTTGTAGATGATGAAGCAGCTCTTCTTTCCAATACCAATCCAATGCTACTTGGAGTTGCTGATACCACTTTAACTGCAACAGTGGATAGGGGAAGTAACAGAGACTCTTTACGTGAACCAGTTGCATTAGCAGATGATGACTACAGGAAAATCATTAAAGCAAGGATTCTGGTTTCAAATCCACATCTTGATAACTGAATACTGTGCTTCTATGGCGGCTCAGGTTTAGATGCTTCAAAATATCTTTATTAGAAAAGATCCCCTTTTCCCACTTCTTAACTGCGGTTTGCCACTTCTTCTTCCTTTGCTATTACAGTGGATGTGCTAATAAGACAACAATCAGACATCTACAATGCACAAGAACATCATCGCTATCTTTAATCCACCTTACTCCTATATTACACCAATTTATCATCCTTCTACCAATTCTTAACCCTATTAATTTTGGCCCCTTTGCCACTCTTTACTACTGTCTATTTTGTTTGCTTGTTTCTTTCCTTTCATTTCTACTTTTGATGATACCAATTTGCACTAAGTTTCAACAGCACATTCCTTAATGTGTATAGGTGATTATCCTTGAGTTGTTATTGACAATTGGGAGCAAGGTGGATGCTCATTGTCACTAACAAATCAGGGGTAATGACTTTTTGTAACCTTATTTAGTTTGGATAGACCTCTTATAGCATTTTTAGTTTTACAATAGCTTTTATTAGCTGTTGTCAACTTAATGCTAGTTGGTATCAACAAATGAACGTCTTTTTTGATTCATTTCTATTGTTTTCCATTACTTTTTGATGACATTTTAGCCTTCTATTGTCTCTTCAACTCTCTTTACTTGATTTACACACCTTCATTAGAAATTATCACCAAAAAAGCTATACCTACGTTCAATTCATGATGCGTAACCTGAGGGCACGTAGCAGTCTCAAAGTATTCGTGCCATTTTCGGACTTATTGACAATTGGCACATCACGGTACCACCAAACTACTTGGCCTACACACGATTTAGTAGAATAATGATACTTAAATCTTGCTAATGCACTAAACTAAGCTCACCAATACTTGCTTCAAGAGTTTCGCCCAGCTACAAGCCCCTTAAATGAGACTGTGAGTCGGATTTACGTTTACTAGTGATGAATAATACCAGGCATTATTGCAAACTCACTCCTCAAAACGACTTGTGAGACGGGTGGTAGGCGCACCGCTTTTCATCTCGTTTCCTTGGGCATCAGGCTCTCCTTGTCCCTCATCATCTTCGCTGTCTGATGCGAATCGAGACTTGAACCGAGCAGCTCGGGCATCAGTAGCATCAGGATCTACATCTGCATTTTCCTCTTCCACCTCATCTTCATCTTCCTCTTCGTCTTCCTCCTCATCTTCCTCTTCATCCACCACTTCATTTAGGTCAGCCAGAAATTCATTCTCAAATTCTTCAACCTGTTCCTCAATCTCTTTATCATCCTCTGGGAATTCGTACTCCATATACTCTTCCTGATTGCCAATTTCATCCTTCCTCACCTTGCGGACAATTCTGGGTAGTCTCTCCTCAGCCCGCTTGATCCTTTCTGAATCACCGTACTGTAACTCAAACTTCTTGAGGGATTCTAATAAAATGATTCTAATTTGAACTTTCCCTTCCTCCTTTACCTTACCTATGAATCTTTCGTACCCGTTTCGTACGTTCGCTTTCATCGCATCATCAATGACAATTTCAAGGTCTCCATCAGCAGGATCTTCACTATTCTCAAAAGCTTCTAACTGGGATTCGCTCGGTACCCTGAGCTCAAACAGGCATCTTTGCACCATGTGATCCACATTTTTGGGGTTGAGCTCTATTTTATACTCCAATAACTTTCTGGCAAGCTTGAAATTGTAATTGTCAGTAAGTTTGTCAACTACTGCATTGATAAGCTTTATCTTGTCCCTTTTTTCAAGAAAATCACCAAATACAGATATCTCAATAATGGAGTAACTTCTCTCCTCGTTACCTAAGGAATCTTCATACTCATAGTACTGCATCCAATGCCTCCAGTTAGCTGGATACATCTCTATGAGTTTATCGTATAGTTTCCTCGCTCTATCAAAATATTTCAACTTCATTTCTATATCAATGTAATATTTGATGATCTCCTCACTAGATGTAAACCCTATCGCTTGGCCCAATACTTTCCTCATTTCCATGAGATCGGAATTTCTTAACTTAAAGTCGGCATATTTGAGCCAAAAATCAATCAATGCAACTTTTTTGTGAGGCAAGATCCCGGCAAAGTGATCATAAACTTGCTGAGCCTTTCCAACATCCTTCAAGTCAAACTCTAACCACAAGGAGTAGCGATAGTGCAAGTACCAAAGCGCCACCCATTGATGAAGTTCGTTCCCTTCTGGTGCATCTGATATCGACGCATCAAATTTTTGCCTAATAACAGTCTCTGAGGTCTCCAAACTAGAGTCGATTAAGAGAGTCAGGTACATCCACCACGTCTCGTAATCTTTGGGGGAAGCTTGAAGTTTCTCCTCATAAGTAATTCTACGTTTCTGAAGCACGTAAACTTCAATGTCCTCAGTATCGACTCCGTATTGTTTTTCGTAATCTATTTGGAATTTCTGCAATTTTTTCTTTTCTTCTTCCTTCAGAGATTTGAAACCAAAGTTGTATAACTCCTTCACCTTGTTAAACTTCTTGTTTGCATACTGGTATTGTATCCACGAGATCATATACGCTGCATCTAAAAGACTAGATTTGAAAAGTGAGTTCACACCAAGTTTATAAACATTGGCAACATTTATTGCATCTCCATGTCTTTTCTCAAAATCTACCCATCGAAGCCAGGAATCGCTATCGTTGAATACTATCACGAGCTTTTCAAATGTAAGTCTCTCATTGTCAAATTCTTCGTATCTTTCTTGGTAATCTAAGTAGTGAATCCAGACGTCCTTGACGGGTTTCCATTGAAGCCATTTCTCAAAAATTTCACCAACGGCAACAACGTTTCCTATGGACTCTTCAATTGTCACGTACATGTACCATAGTTTATCTATTCTCGGAAGCAAATAAGTTGCTCGCTCAAGTAGATTTCTCGCATGATTGATATTCTTCTGTTTGATTTCAGTTTGTATGTATCGGACCCACATAGCGAGATTTTTGTAATCTACTTCCAAAGCACGTTCAAAGACACTTCGTGCACGTCGTATATCCTTTTGATCAACTTCAAACTGTGCATATCTCATCCATTGTCCATAGTTGAATCTATTCCTACGAAGCGCATTTTCGTATTCCGTTCGTTTCCGACGCTGGAAGTGTGCTAATTCGTCCAAGTCTGCTATACGGACGTCTGCAGGTTTTAGTTCATTCTGACTTGACTCATATGCTGATTTCAGTAGTGTTGCTGCTGTGAACTGCTTCTTTGTTCCATCTGGTTGCAAGTCTTCTTCAGCATTTCTTTTCACTGCAGACATTCTGAATAGAAGAGTTCTTTTCTTTAAGGTAAGGTTGTCAACTAAATGGCTTTTCCTTTTGTAACGAGAGGTCCTTTCATCTTTGTGTTTGCGATCTGTAGAAGAAAGTGAAAGCAATTCTAAGAATGAAGGATTCGCTAAAATATCCTAATTAGGGAGTAGCTTTTTTCTCAACGTCAGAGGCCAGAGGTCGAGTCGGAGGCTCAGTATTCACCACTTAAGGCTGTTCACCACCTATTTACCCATTCAACTTCCTTGTATAATTATTGGATTTACATTAGTAATGAGTCTATAGTAATGGTGGATTAGAAGATGGTCAATTAAGGCACAAGAGAGGATCATCTTTTAGGTATTAATAGTAGTATTACGAATCACAAAACTTATTCCACTTTTTCTAAATATTTGCATAAAAGGACCCATTTATCTCCGCACGTTCTGACCGCACCACTAGTTGATTAGTTGTGAAGTACTGCAAGGCTGTTCCGTCTAACTAGTGGCACTGTTGCAAAAGATGATGTGACAAAATAAGCAATGGGAAAACCAGTTAACATGAAGAGTGAAGAGCCGCTTACTCAATATCCAAATTTCCTCGCTGAAGCGACGCGTGTTTGTGGCTTCAATTGGCCTTCCAGTTTCTGTTATTCTTTCGTGCACTCGGTGCCTGTGGGGGCAAGTTCTGTCCACAAACACGCACAAGCAACTGGAAATGAAGGATGCGCCTATATTGGAGGATATCAACCTCTTGATTGTTCAAAAAACAAGCGAAACCTTCATTGATGAGCAGCTCATCCAAAAACTGAAGATGGGGTTGGATGCCTTGATCAAACTGAACATTGATGACGTGTTTAAAGTCATGGATAGTGTCGCTATACAGAAATTGACGAAGAAAGAGCTTTCCCAATTTACACATGTCATCTCAGATACTATAGACTTTCCAAATTATCAATTGTTGGCTGTGGATTTGATGATCCCCGTCATAACTCATAAATGGCTAGAGATGGTTATTTTGCACAAGAGAATATCGCCTATCCGCCCCTTTAGCGCAAATCCTAGAGACATTTTCAGAAATGTCATTGCTACGTGTGAATCTCCGGGTTATACAGATGACGAAGAGGTTATAAGCGTGGCACTGCGCACTTTTGGCGGAACGTACATTCACGAATTGAAGAAATCACTGACACATTTTATTACCAGTGATCTAACCACAGACAACTCCAAGCTGATTAATGCATTCAATGAAGTTAAAGAGTCTGGCGAGAAAGTATATATAGTGAGGAAGGAATGGATAATAGACTCCATAAAATCCGGAAAAGTACTTCCAGAATTGGACTATACCGTTCAGTCTGCTTATGAGCAAAGCCCACCAGCTACCTTTGAGTACCTCTCACAATTCAAATTCACATTTTCCGCATCCTTGAATCTCTCTGAAGAGATGAAACAATGCCTCTCTCCTTTATTTTCTTCAGATGGGAGGAATTTGGTATATATTTCACGAAAATGGGACGAAGACCTAGCACCCAATATCAAGCAAAGGACTTTTGATTTCCTTTTTGAGCTTATCTACTTTGAATCTAATAAAGCCTTGACAAAAAGCTTATTGCATCATCCAGTTAGGAGTGACACAGTTAGGGAAATGCCAAATAAGCTTGTCGCGATCAGCAACTATACAGGTAATGCTAGAATCTACATTGAGGAACTTTTAAGGAGAATGGGTGGACCCTTCACCAAAACGTTAAAAGCAAACAATACACATTTAGTTGCATCAAAGCGAGTTGGTAAGAAGTACGATTTCAGTAAGAAATGGCGACTTCAAGTTGTTAGTCACATGTGGGTAGAAGATACATTTGTCAATTGGAAAATCATGGATGAGTTGGAATATTCTTCATTACCGCGTAGCGATAAGGGTGTTAGGTACATCGGTGCCGTCAACTTTACTGGTTTCACAAAGGAGGAGATCTCCGCAGATTTAAGTATGGCTAATCATCTTTCGGATGAGATTATGGCCTCTCAAGAAAGAGAGTCCGATGCGAACAGCATGGACTTACACGTTCCAGAAACAGCATCAAAGCCTTCATCAGAAGTTCCTGACGAAAATAATGAGGCAACTAATACTGTCTCGGAGCTTGCTTCCAGTACTGCGCTCCAGTATGGTGTAGAAACGGCAATCCCTCAAACTGCAAGTACAGATCAAACAATCAACAAGGAAAGGGTTATTGTGAAACCAAAGCGTGGGAGAAAATCCAAGAAAAATGAAACGTCAAACGAAACAAGTGTGATAGAACATGCCGTTGATGAAAAAAGCGACATTCCTAACGAGAAGGAGAAAGTTTCGAATACGGAAGAGGCAGATCGTTCTATCTTTGATATTCCAAGCGATGAACCAGACAACACGGATCACTCAAAGGAGGTCGGCACTACTCCAAAAAAGAGGAAATTGACGACTTCAAAAGTTAGCACAGCAAAAAGAAATAGTAAAAGTAGTAAACAGAAAGAATTGGAATCAACCGATGGTGATGTTATTATGGAAGAAGTCAGGGAACCTGATAATGCAGCCACTAAAAAGATTACACAGAAAGCAAACATGACAGGAAAACCCTATAACATTACAGCCATTGTAACAGGATTTGATGGTGAGTTGTCTGCCGGCGATAAACGAGAATTGAAGAAAGTGGGAGTTAACATCATTGAGAATGCCAACAAGAACTTAAATTGTATCATCGCACCAAGCTTATTGCGTACGCAGAAGTTTTTGACTGCCTTATCATTTGATCCACAATACCTTATTGAGCCAGTTTTCATAACAGATGTTCTGGGCACATTGGATAGTGTCAAGAAGACTGCTGACTTTTCGACTATCGCTCCTAATGTGAAAAATTACAATATCTGGAAACATGTTCATTATGAGAAGGACATAGTTCCAAAGAAATTATTTCACAAGGGAACAACTAAAGAGATGGCCATAGAATACATGAAAAATTCTCGTTCCGGTCTGCTACAAGGGTATACTCTAAACTTATCTTCAGGGCTAGCAGGTGGATTCGATACACTCAAAAGCATACTCAAATCGTATGGTTGTAAAGATTGCTTCAATTTCAAGGATGGCGCAAAGACCGTTCATTCAAATACTAAACAAATAGCTAATGCAGGAGATGTTGCAATCCTTGTGAGTAATCCTAAGGAGACAAAGCTACAACAACACTTTGCAGAATTGTGCGAGAAACATGGCCACAAGTACGTCGTCATTGAATGGGATACGATTGTGATGTCCATCTTTGAAGGTTCTCTAAGGATCGACAAAAAGCTTGCTCTGAAAACGAATCTATGAGGAATAATCATTTAGAGAGTGTACTAAAGAGTGTTCATGTTACGTGTATTTATAGTAAATAGACCTTTAGCCTAGTTTCATTGCAATCACTGTCTAGCATAAGTCATGACGTCTTCAATTCTGTTTCGGTCGTACCCATTAAATTCGGTATCATCTGCACCGTCTTCCTCTTCTTCTTCTTCCTCGTCGTCTTCTACTTCTTCAGCTTCACCTTCTGTGTAGTCATCATCGTCATCATCCTCTTCTTCATTCACTGCTACATTGACAAGATAATTGGTTTGATTCCTCACATGATTTTGGGTGTAGCGCATGTTGTTTTGGTCGTAATAGTTGATTTGTTGCGGTGTGTTTGCATACTCATTGTTATTTTGAAATGCATCTGACGCGTCTCTTTTCGTTCCTCTTAGCTCACTGACTGTTCGACTGATTTGGCTTGATGGGCCATTATGATAATTAAGCATGGAAGCAAAATCTGTATCTCTAGCAGCACTATTGAGAACCTGACTATCCTGTGGAGTTTGTAGGTTACTTCGAGGTTGATTTTTTGTCATTGATCTTTGATCTGGTTGATACATCTGGTTGGCATTATTCATGCCAATGAAATTCATCATGACATTCTCAGATTGTCTCATTAATACCTCTTCAGGCGTCTCAATTCTTTGAGTATCTAACCGAGTGGCTCTTTTTGTCGTCTCCGGCGAAGTATTAGAAAGTTGCGTGGTTGATTCAACTGTGTCCATAATATTGGTTGTTGTATTCCCTCTCCAATCAGCTTCCAATGTTCGTAAATTGGGTTGCAAGTTCGGTTCAGTGACTCCATTCTTCTTCCTCTTGTTCTTTTTAGCTTCCGCTTTCAGTATGGCATCTTTACAGAGGACGCATTCTTCAACAACTTTTCTAACTGTTTGTTTGATTCTTGTCCAATAATACCTATTATTGATAGCTTTAGTAGTCCTATTAATCCCCATATGGCTTTCCGAATGAATTTCTCGTACTATTCGTATCTGTTCATCAACATCAGATATCACTTCTTTACCTTTCAAAAATAACTTCCCATTCAAAACTTCATAATGATATGACAATGCTCTCAATCTACTCCGATCTTCTCGACTTAAATTCTCAGGATACTGTCCAGATGTCAAATAAGTTAAAAGGTTAGAATGCCTAGAAACATGCGCATCATCCTCAATAATTGATAATTCTTTGGTAAATATGAAAGATCCAATCAAAAGATCCTTAGTACTCTTCAAAATGGCACAAGAATTGACCTTACCAACTTTACTAAATCCGCACCTCTCCAACAATTTAGTGCCACCTAAATTAGTCTCAAACACCAATTCAATAATACATCGGCTATACCCCAAAATTGGAGCCCATCTTAAGAAACATTCACACATATAGAATCCAATTCTATGTCTTCTAATACCGGCATTCACCAAAAAATTGCTAGTACAAATATGTGAACATCTACCAGGATATGCAGTTTTAATGAAATATGTACCCAAACATCGTTTTGCCCAATCACTAACTGATAGTTCATCATCATTCAGATCTGGCTCCTCTCCTATACAAATGACAGCTGCAAATTGTTGAAACCAATAATCTTGAAATTCTTCAATCGTGAGTTGATCGAAAAAGGGTAATGTGTCACCACGAGCTATTTCATCATTGTATTCTTGTGTTAAAAACTTCACTAAGTTTCGTGGAATTTGATCGATATTGAATATGGGATATATTGTCGCTGTGGTACCTAAATCTTTCAAGTGGATGGTAACTCTCTCTATCTGGTATGGGGTACTATAGTGGGGGGTATAGTGATTTTTGGAGAAAATCACATTATCAAATCCACTCATTGTAAAGCTCAAGTTCCAGGTTTGAAATGAATTGGAAGTACTTTGGTGATGGAGAATGGGTGAATGAGCGGGCTTCAGTTGAATTGGCTGATTTTTATCTTACTTACAAACCGCCTACCACTTACCACCCACAAAGACACGAAAATGCAACCTTCGAGCAGTTACGCGATTTGACGTTCCATGTTCCATGTTTCGTTCGAAATCAGCAATTAGCGACTTTTAAGCTTCTATGGGTGATATAAAGTGGGATTATAAGATAGAGGAAGGCGGGGAGTGAGAAGGGGAGGATAAGAGGGATAAATAAGGCCGTACCAGCAGCTTGGTGAAGGGCACTGAAGGTCAATAGGGAGTTATAGTGTAGGATAAGTAAAAAAAAAGTGAAGGTGGTGGAGAGTGCTTGATTCCTATGGATTTCAGTACTCAGTTTCTGATTCCTTGATATGGCATGGATCTCATGTTTGGAGGGGATCTTGCATTTTTGCCCCAACCACATTTCAGAGGTCTTCCATTCATTGAAAATCCAGAGAGTTGAACAATTGCCAATGCTGCTCTTTCGTGAGTATCATAGGTGACAAACGCACAGTTCTTCTCAGGTAAGAGTCTGAAGTTAACAATGTAACCAAAATTTTGTAGCAGTGGGATCAAATCGTTTTGTGTAGTGTACTCGGAGAGATTACCTAGATAAACAACAGTGAGCCAGTTTGGCGTCTGTCTTAAGACCATCTCGTAAGAAGGTGGAGACATCATTGGCTGAGATTGGTTTAGCACGATGTTGTTGTTCTGGTTATTCTGGTTATTCATATCCATCGGAGACATGCTCATCATGTTATGATTATTGTTACGCATTTGTTTGTTTCCACCGCCTTGATACATCACGTTGCTGTTGGGGGTATTGGCATTGTTGGCAGTATTGTTGTTAGTGTTCATCAAGACGTTGTCATTGGAACTAGCATTTGGGTTGGTACCGTTGATGAGGTTCATCATGTTGTCCACGTTGGTATTGTTGGAGCCATTGTTTTCGTATGCGGCTCCATTAGAAGGAGCGTTGGAATAGAACTGGTTGCCTGCGTTATTATTGTTTGGATTGCTGTAATAGTTGTTTCCATTGTTGTTGTTGTTGTTGTTGTTGTTGTTGAAATTGTTGAAATTGTTAGTGCCGTTAACAAACCCTGAACGGTTGTTGTGATGATGATAACTTTGATGGTTGTTATTACGATGGTAGGTGTTATTACGATAGTCGTTGTTGTTGCTGTTGTTGTGGGTGTTGTTGTGGTTGTTATTGTGGTTGTTATTGTGGTTAACAACACTGTTATTACGGGAAGTTCTATCTCTGTGAGAAGCCCAGTTCAATCTAATTTGACGATCGCCCAAAGTTGCCCCATTCATTGATTGCAATGCTTCTTCAGCATCTGATTTCTCGGAAAAGCAAACAAACCCGTAACCTCTTGATCTTCCACTCTTCATATCCCACATAACGTTAGCCTGTACTAGGGATGTGAATTTTTGGAATGCTTTGTTTAGTAGTTCATCATCGACCTCCAAGGAGAGGTCACCGATGAATAGGTTGAAAGTGTCTGAGTTTTTCACTTGTTGAGTCTGATAAGCCTTTGTTATTCTGAGCTGGTTATCTGCCAACTGAGTACCATCTAAGGCTTGCAATGCTTGATCTGCAAACTCGGTGGATTCGTACTCAACAAAGGCATAATGGAACCCGAGCTTATTCTTATCTTGTAAGATTTTAAAACTCTTGAAAGGGTTACCTACTGCGGTGAAGAGATCTTGAAGTGTTTGATCAGAGACACTAAAATGGATGTTACCAACGTAAAGAATGTTGTTGGAGATTTCACGACCGCCACTTTGGATGGAAGCAAAGTTTTGTTCTTCCTGTGGTTGTGATTGTGGTTGTGCAGAGGTTTCTTCGTTATTGGTGTCTACATCAGCGGAAGCAGAGGCAGAAGCAGAAGCAGAAGTAGAGGTTGGAACGGGAGCAAGAGATGAGGAATCCTCGTCCTGTTGAACCTGTGGTTGAGTTTGAGGCTCTTGTTGCACAAGTGCGTCCTGCGGGTTCAATTCAGGTTGTTGTTCTGTAGCGGACATTTGCGAGAGGTATGCGGAGTAAATAGGCGGGTGTTAATTGGTGGTTCTATCAAATTCAGTCTAGTGGTATGCGTATATTGGTCAATGGCACTGTAATCAAGTGTGCAATTGGTTGGATGTGCGGTGATGTGGGAGAAATACACGGTTGTGCAATATAGCTCGTAGAAGATGCGTGTGTAGAAAGTAGTCTAGATTGGGGTGCTAGAGGCGCTGCAGAATGCTCAATGGGCGAGAATGGTGTACCTGTTGCTATTGATTCCTTGCTATAAGGCTATGTGCTCTATTGTGCTGCGCAATGGGCCGTGGTAGGGAAGCTGTGCATCTTTTTGTGCCTCGACTGGGGTGCTGTGTCCTTCCACTGCGGTGTCTTGGCTGGCTGGCTGGCTGGCTGGCTCTGACGGAAGCTGGCGCCTAGAAAATGGAAAATGGAAAATGGAAAATGAAAAAGTGAAAAACGAAAAATGAAAAGCCGTTACACCGGCGGTGGAAAAAGGGGCCACTGGTCGCCGATGCGTCGAGGAACAAAGAGAGAACATGAACATCGATACCACTAGCACACCGCCACGACCAACATGGTAGACTGGAAGCTCGCTGTCAAACACCCACAATGGTACTACTTCCGCGTGCAGTCCACGGCGCAGGACCAAGACCTCACGACGTGGAAATTGACGCTCCTCCGTGCTCTCCAACAACTGCGAGGCGTCTTTGGTACGGCAATTGAGTTCGACATCCTAGAGTCGCAGCGCATCCGTGGCAATGAGACCGTAGTGCGTGTCCACTACGATGACCGCGTGCCGTTTGCAGAGTGTCTCGCCGCGGCGACTATTGATGACAGAGGCGGTTCTTCCAGCAACGAACCCGCCTGTGTGCGCATCGTCGCCCAGAGCGCCTCTTTGCAGACCATCGCCACCACCGTGTGACTGACACTTTCTTCTCTCCATTCCATCCCATTCTATCACATTCTAGAAACCTCTCCGTGTAATCTTCTTATAAGTCAGCTAATTAATCAGTGCCTTCCTGATCCTCTTTCCGCATTTCGTATTGCCTAATCGGGAAGTATCCCCCGTCATGAATTCCCCCATTCGCGTTTTTTCCGCTCTAATTCGCAATCCACAATCCACAATAGTTCCCTCTGCTTCTTCTGTGTGGGGGATGTTAGATGTGAGATGCCAGCGGGGCAACAACTTCAATTCCACGAGCCGAGGCCATCACACTGCAGAAGAGGAAATAACACCCACATTGAATCACAATGCAGCTACATGCACCTGGCAATACCGGCATGGGGAGGCGCTTGCGGACGTCCCTCTTTGCCCTGCTATTCGGCCTCTTCACAATCTCATTACTGGTACAGCAGTGTCATGGATTGTCTACCCAAGAGTCAATTGATATCGCCAATAGAGATGACAACGAAGAAAATAAAGCTTGGACTCCCGAATTTACAGTCTCCGACTTTAACGCCATCTCTACCGTCTTACAATTCGAAGACAGTCAGAGATCTCTACTCTTATCGTCCGATGGCGTATACCTAACCAAGGACTCTGGTAAAAATTGGATCCCTATGGACTTTAATGATGATGATGGTAAGCCATTGGAAATTTTGAACATTCAGGAATTCGAATATTTCCCACAGAGGGCATTTGTTTTCACCAAATACGGGAAAACATTCTATACAATGGACCAGGGTGAGACATGGTCTGATTTCAATTTGAATTTACCTGAAGTCATTAACGCTTATGCACAAGTCAATTATGCCAATCCAGATTATATTCTTTTGCAATACATATACAGTTCCAATTATACCATCGTTGACAGAGTCTATTATAGCAGAGATGGATTGAAATCAGCTCCTGTTGAAATGGATCTTGAGAATACCGGCGATTGTACATTCACCAAATTATCACCATTCTTTACAGAGGGTGCAGATGAAACCATTCTCTGTATTAGAAGAAACTATAACCATTTCAACGTGCTAGTGTCAGATGAAGTGGTGACTACAAGAGATTTTTTCAAAAATATCATGGTTTCCGGTGACTCACATCTAGATAACGCTCATGTCTTGAATGTTAAAGTTGTTAAGGGGTTCATAGTACTCATTGTTTCTACAGATAGATACCTTGTTGATTCCACTAACCTATTTATATCCAAGGATGGCGTCACTTTTTTCAAAGCAAATTTCGAAGATCAAAGAAATGGATGGATGTTTAGTGTCTTGGATTCTACGGCAGATGCACTCTACGTCTCAGTTTATGGAAGGGGTAATACCGGCTTACAAATGTCATCCGATATTTACAGATCAGATTCTCAAGGAAGAAACTTCAAGAAACTTTTCGGTGATATCTTCTCAAACATGTTGGGAATGTCCTTGATTAGCAAAGTTCAAACATTAGATGGTGTCTGGGTGGCATCTCATAACGAAGAATACCACAATTTTAAAGCCCCTTCTTCCAAATCGATGATCACTTATGACGATGGTGAAAATTGGACTTACCTCAATATCACAGATTCTCCAAACTGTAAAAATGATAAGGATTGTTCCCTTCATATTGCTTGGATGACACAGAGATCTGGTGATGGTGAAATCGTCACAGGTGAGACTCCAGGTATATTGATTGGTGTCGGTAACGTTGGTAAGTATCTTGAGCATGACGTTACTAAGTTGAGTTCCTTCATCTCAAGAGATGGTGGTCTCACCTGGAAGAGGTTCAGTGACAAGCCAACCGTTTTTGCCTTTGGTGACCTCGGTAACGTCATTGTTACTTGTCCCGTGGACTTGAACTACTTGCTCAAAGGTAAAACGAAGAATCCTGTCGACTTCATCACATACTCTTTAGATCAAGGTGATACTTGGACAGAAATTAAACTAGATGGGAACTTGGTGCCTGCTTATTTTGTCAATAATAAGGACAATACTGATAAGAAATTTATGTTGTTGAGTTATGATCCCCTGAAAAACTTAAACATCAACCGTGTAAGTACTTTTGACTTCACTTCTGCATTTGATAAGACATGTTCCGGTGATGATATGGAAGAATGGTTTGCTAGAGTTGATCCAATCACGAAGGAACAGACTTGCGTGTATGGACATTCAGAAAAATTCAATAGAAGAAAGTACGATGCCAAATGTTTTGTCAATAAGAACTATGATGACTTGAAAGTTATTGAAAAGCCTTGTGAATGTACCATCAAAGACACGGAATGTAATTATGGTTTTGCAGAAGATGAAAATAACGAATGTCAACCAAATCTTGGCATATTGGCTACACTATGCGAATCTACACATGGTACGATCAAAATGTCCAAGAGGAGGAAGATTCCAGGAAATCTATGTGAGAATGGGTTCCAACCTTCAACTGACGATTATGAGCTTAAATGTAAGAATGCGAAGAAGATTGAGGATGAAAATGCCATCAGCGTTAGATTCACTTCATTTGAAGAGGATATTGTCTATTACCAATATTTGGAGAAGAACTTGACCAAGGTTGAGTATCAAGAAGAGACTCTCATTGTTTTAACTGCATCTAGAAAGGCATACCTTTCATATGATTCTGAGACATTTCAACCACTTTATGACGCATCTTTTGTTTCCATCTTCACCAACCCGTACTTCCCCGATTCCATATATATTGTTGCTGATAATGGTGAAATGTTGAGCTCTCTTGATAGAGGCAAGACCATGCACTGGATAACAGCACCATACACTTCCACAGGGTATAGCTCATACAGTATGAGTTTTGACAAGCGCAGTGCTCAGACTTACATTCTAATATCCAATATTAATTGTGATTCTTCCAACAACTGCCAAACACAGGCATCTGTTACGGAAAATAATGGTGAAACTTTTACCGACTTGATTGCAGACGTTTCTAATTGTGTTTTTGCAGAAAGTGTTTTTGATTCTCAGCAATACACCTTCCCTGATACCGAAATTATCTGCACTCAAAAAGTTGCAAATCAACCATACCTCAGATTGATTACATCAAGTGATAGTTTTTCAACTGACCCAAAAGTTGTTTTCGAGAAAACTATCGGGTTTGCAGTCAGTAGCAAATATCTCGTGGTTGCTGTCTTGAATGATAACAATACATTGACTGCTTATGTGACTGTTGATGGTACAAACTTTGCGCCAATGAAGTTCCCTCACGACGTTAATCTAGACATGCAAACAGCCTACACTGTTCTTGATGTCAACTCCGATCAACTTTTCTTACATTTGACTACCTATGACGAGGCTGGTAGAGAATATGGTGCATTACTCAAGTCAAACTATAACGGTACGTTATTCACTACCGCTATAAACTATGTGAATAGAAACACTGATGCATACGTCGATTTTGAGAGCGTGCGGAGTTTAGAAGGATTATCCGTTGTCAATGTCGTCATGAACCCGGATGATGTTCAAAAGGGACAAGAGAAGAAACTAGTGAGTATGATCTCTCACAACGATGCAGCTACTTGGTTCTTATTGCCTCCTCCACAGAAGGATGTTAACGGGAAGAAATATAATTGTAAGGGTTGCAGCTTACATTTGCATTCATACACTGAGAGGCTCGATCCATCCCGCGATTCATTTTCCTCAGCTTCTGCATTAGGTTTGATGTTCGGTCTTGGTAATGTGGGTACAACTCTCGGTGATTTGAAGGATACTGAAAACCTCGGTTTATACTTCACGAAGGATGCGGGATTGTCATGGAAGGAAGTGGCGAAGGGTAAATACATGTGGGAGTTTGGTGATCAAGGTACAGTCTTGGTAATTGTGGAAGGTGGCGCCGAAGTGAACGTATTGAAATATTCTCTTGATTTTGGAGAGACCTGGAGGGAATACGTGTTCTCACCAGATAAGAAATACTTGGTTGAGGATATCGCCACTGTTCCATCTGACAATTCTCTGAAGTTCATTTTGATTGTTAAGGGAGAAGGTGTCACCAATGATATTCTCACAATTGACTTTACAAACGTGTACTCCAGACAGTGTGATCTACCTATGAATGATGAGAAGGACATAGGTGATGATTACGAGTATTACACTCCAAAGCACCCAGGCTTGAAAGAAAACTGTTTGTTTGGCCATGAAAAGAAGTACTTACGCAGAAAGGCAGATAGGGATTGTTTTATTGGACTGGCTCCATTATACTTGGGTTCTGTTGTTGTTAGTAACTGTGAATGTACTAGAGAGGATTATGAGTGTGATTACAACTACGAATTAGCAATTGATGGTACTTGTAAATTGGTTAAGGGATTACTACCATTAAAGGGTGATGAAATCTGTTCAAAGGATGATGTCAGCGAATGGTGGGAGCCCACGGGATATCGTAAGCTTGAAACGTCTACTTGTGAAGGCGGTGTCCAATTTGACAAGCGGAGGGCTCATGCATGTCCTGGAAAAAAACTTGAGAAGGTTGGAATTAGCGGCTGGATGATGTTCTGGGTTATGTTTATTCCATTCTTGGTGTTTGCTGTTGCGATGGTGTTCATTTATGAACGTGGAGTGCGGAGAAATGGTGGATTTTCCAGGCTTGGTGAAATCAGACTTGATGAAGGAGATAACTTACATTTAGTAGAAGAAAATGGAGTGGACAAGGTAGTTAATGTTGTTATTAGATTTGGTGTTTTCAGCTATCAGCTTATGGGTAGAGGTTTCAGAATTGCCTCTAAGCTCTTTTCTAATCTCACTGGACGAGATACATCATATCAAAGTTCCGGTAGTATGGGTGCATTTTTCAATGATATGGTTGATGATGATCACTCACTATTTGGTGACTTGAATGATGATGAAGACGCTAGGGAGATTGATGACTTTTTGGAACACGGGCTACGTGAAGATCATGTCGATGACGAAGATTTTGATAATTTTGTGTCGCATGATGGCGATGCAACCACCCCTGGCTATACCGATCAGCGGCCTGCAGGCAATGCTGATAACTCAGAATTTCAACTGAGTGATGATGAAACAGAAATCTGAAGCACCTCAAGGAGTGCACCATAATACACGTAGGTAGACCAAACGACAAGTGTAATATGTGAATGTAACTTTGTAACTTAAATGCACCATGCCTCTGCATTCTTGTAAGTTTCACTTTCTGGATTGTTTTAGGTATATTCTAAATTGGGGAGATCTGCATCAGAGCAACCGACGGAGAAGGCCATATCTTTGCGTAGTGTAGCAAGCAATGTAGTGGCAGTGCTGACATTAAGCCTTTGCGGTCCATTTTAGGCAACTATTTGGTCCGGTATTAGTTAATAAGTTTCGTTAAGTTTACGTTCAATCACAACTGTACTGTTTTCCAGATGACATGTTTTAGAAACGGTAGTTTCAAATGGTACGAGTTGCCAAAGATACGTTAAGGAAGACTATAAAGTGAAGGTCTGGCCCCAATGGGAGTATGCCACAAACTAGTGGAGAGCAGATAATCTGGTTTTAATATACCATGAAAAGCCAGCCAAAGCATGCAACTCTCACAAATCACTAAAATAGCAGCATTAGTTGCCGCAGCGTATTCAACAAATGCTGATGCGACTAGTGTTGGTCCCCAGTATTTATCCATCAAAGTGACCAATGACTACAAAGTTCAAGCCGATATTCCTATTGATATGGAGTTTGACTATCTTTACGCGTTACAACTTGATGTTCCACGTACCTTCGCATGGGATAGCTCTGCATCACAATTTTATCAGTGTACTTCGGACACGGAATGCACCTTACTAACCGGTGATGATGTCAACAACGACGAAGGTGATATGTATCAGTTCAATGCAAACATTTACCGGAAACCAGACCCGGGTACTTTTCTGAGGTTTGAGAGTCCATCTTTGATTGTACCAGAATATGGTGTTTTCCCAATATCATTCATGCTTTACTTTGGTGGTGACAACCCGCACATGGACGAATACGTGACTACAATCTACAAATTGGACCCAGCTTCGTCTGAGAAGTATACATATGTACCAACCACTACATGTGTTGGTCCACATTGCTATTCTACAAGTATCCCTGAGATTAAAGAGACTAAAACTAGTGTTATTGACGGTAAGACATCGACTATCATGACATATGGTACAATCTCGTACGAACCGGTTACTGTTCGTTCCACAGCTACTGTTACTACTTTTGTTGTTGAGACTGGTACAGTTGTTGTCACAACATATTGCCCAGTCGTCGCCAGTACGGCGTAGAAGATGAAGCAGTGTATTTTCTGAGCTTGTTCTTTTGCATAACTCACTTGATGTCTCCTTAGATTTTGCTACCACTCTCTTATTCTCTTGCATTATAGGATACACTATATACACCAATCGCTCCCACAAACTTCAAGCAGCTAGCATGGCCGTAGCACAATTAACTGTACAAAGTGGTCGTAGTCGTAAAACTCAGGCAAAGTGTCTATTATCGCAAAAATATACCAGGCGCAAGTCTTCTTTCTCTTTGCCCCACAGCCCACGGCCCATAGCCGGCGTAGCGGTATCAACATTTTTCAACTTCTGGAATCGCAACTCTTTACGTTGTCAATGCTCAATGCGTCTGAGATTATCAACCTGACTTTTTCACAACGTAATACATCTCCAGGGATCAGACAGCAGACTATAGGCGACCTTCGAAGAACCTAGCAATGTCAATACCAGCAAGAATGATAACACGGATGGGCGTGAAGATGATTCCACAGACAATCATTTTCCGCAGAGGAATTACTTCGTCGATAATACTGCGCAAGGAGTTGCCAAGACCATCGGAGAAATACATGTCAGATATCGGTGAACAACCTATACCGTTGACTGAGAGTGATATGGCAGCCAAAGATGTTGCCGATATAGAGATACCTCAAGCCACCATTGATGAAAAGACGGAGATTAAGAAGGCTATGAAGAAGAGGTCCCTCCGTATGACATTTTGGCAATTATTCTTGCTAACGGTATTGGGGAGTTCCGTGCTTAACGTTATGAGAGAGAAGAATTTGATGGATGAGCTTGATGACAATTTTGAAAAGAAGTTCAACGTTATAAAGAGACTGATACGAGACGCTGAAAGTGGAAAGATCACCATGGAAGAAGCAAGAGAGACGATGAAGAGTTGGAACGAGCGTTTTGTGGACGTTTTCGAGTTGAAACCCGTTCACATAGATGGTGTGGAAGGATTAAACAAGAAGGAATTGAGACTTGCGTTCCAGAAATTGAAGGGTGTAGACGCCAGTGTTGATGTAGAGGGCTCATCAGAGGAAGAGTTGCCAAAGGAGCAATTGAACAAATTTCTATAGACATCGCTTACATCAAACTGTATATCCACATGTAAAAACTACTCTACGAATTCAATATCGTATATACTGAAATCCCACAAATGGGAATGGGTTGAAATAGTACACACATAAATACAGTAATGAAATGGCTCACCTCTTTTATAAAAATACATTGTCTAGCCGCTCCAATACCTATAGAGCATAGGCGCATCAAAGCTGATTGGCTTAACATTTTCGCTCGTTTCCTCATTGGATTCCGTACTCTCGCCTTCCTCTAAAATGTTCAACTGTTTTCTAGGTGGCTTGTACAATATGTCCTTGGACTGGCTGATTAATTCCTTTATTTTTCCGACATCTGCGTCCTTCAACTCTGGTGATGAGTCAAGCAAAGAAATGGCTTGCTGCAATTTAGATGTAGCGGCATTGTTATATTTGAAAATACTCATCTTCTCCTCGAGTAAATCGTTGGACTTCTTCTCTAATACTTTGTTCTGGATCTCAAACTCTTTCTCAAGGGCATTTAGTTTCGACATTTTCATATCCACTATCTTTAGTTGATGCTGAATTATGTTTACCATGGACTTGTTCATTTCACGTTCCTCAAAAGTAGCAAACATATGTGATCTTGCACCGACTATTCCGAAAGCGGTTACAGCAGCATCCTTTATATCTTCCAGGGGATCGGTTCTCAAATCCTCCTTCTCATTAGCACCCTCGAAGACTGGCTCCTTAAATCTATTGAGTTTTTTCTCCAACTTTTTATCCATAACCTTGATAGCTCTCTTTGAGGCTGCAACAGCGGCATCTGAATCAATCATACTCACCAAAAATGCAAGGGTGGACATTATAGGATTGTCATTGGGGGAGAAGGAAAGATTTGGAACGTATTTTAACGGCCCCAGCAGTTCCCTATTATCTTCCAAGAACTTATCTTCAATTGGTAGCTGTAAAAACCTGATGATACATTCATTTGGTGTTTTCCCTGTACCCACATGATCTGCAATTTTATACCAATCGTTCTTAAATTTAGAGGCACCCTCAATCAATTTCTTGAGTGATTCTTCGGACCAGTTCTTATCTAAATCTGGTTTGATGATTTTTTGTTTTTTGGAGGCAGGAGCCTCTAATTGGAGCTGCTCTTCAGAGTCTTTAACGTCATCCTTTGCTTCTCCTTCATTTTGAGAGATCTCTTTAAGCTCCTCCTTGTCTTCTGTTGCTGTAGATGTAGTAGTGGTGGCGGTGGTGGTGGTACTCTCCAATTTGTGCTTCGCCGCATTAGCTGGAAGGTTTGATCCGAGTATGCTTTTGACCTTCGATAGATCTGGGAATGTTGTAGGAGGTTTATAGCTCTGGAATGGAAACATACCTCTTGGTGTATCGTAATCCACTATGAAGTCTCCCGTGTATGGTGGCTCCATCTGCTTTGGCTTGGTCTCGGGATGCACTTGATAATTAATCAACCCCCATTTGTTGAGGAATTTATGTACGCGTAACATTGCACCAGCATCACCGATCAAATTTCTTCTCACAGATGTGTACGATAGATAATCATTGGGATTCAATCTGTAGCAATTGATCATAAAATTTCTGTACTTCATGTAGATTTCAGGTGTCTTTGCCTTGTTAGAATTTTGAAAATATTCAGGGAGAGATTCTCGTTCGATGGGGTGGATTTTCGAAAGATCGAACCAAGATGAGTATGATGGTAAAACAATAGTATGAGTCTGTCTCTGTAGATTTGCCACAGATATTGAAGGGTTCAATTTGGACGTGGTATTACTCGTCTCTTTTTTCACTTTCTGTAAGTTGCTGATGGTGTCCGAGAGAGAATCCTGTTTCTGTTCGTTTGTATCACCAAAGTCTGGCATCTCATTGTCTTCATCTCCACCCATATCTATATCCATTCTATCGGACGTGTCATTATCTCCATCTCCATTCTGGTCATCTACATCTCTATCTTCGTCTTCGTCTTCGGCCTTGAAATCTTCATCTGCAGGATCATCGATTTCATTCTTTGCCGCCACTTGTTCGGCAGTAATGTCATCGGAGGTGGTTCCATTACCATTTGTTTCAGGTTGCACGGTTTCTGGTATCGGTATTGAATCTGTTGTGGGTATTTCTGACTCTGTACCCTCCTTCATTTCCACGTCAACGTTAACGTCAACGCCAACGTCGGCATCTCCTGTCACGGACTCTGCCCCTTCATTTACATTCACATCCAGTAATTGTGTGTCCTTTTCTTCGCTAATAGGATTATCTATAGCTGTATCTGGATCGACTGCAGCTACCAGCACTGGAGCAATTATATCGTCATCATTCATGGTTTCCGATGGCTGGTTTGATTGATTTTCGGACTTTGTCTGAATGGCGACCTCACCATTAACTTTCTTTGCCTCAGTCTCCTTACTAGTTTCAACGGTTTCCTCTATATTATCATTGACACCATTGGCATCGATGTTACCAGTAGTACCATTGTCCTTGTCATCGCCACTGTTGCTTATATTGTTTATACTATCTCCATCCACAAGTGTGTTTGACGCATCGTTCTGCCCAAGTTCTGCATTGACTGCGCTGGAATTTTCTGCCCCTGGCAATTCTAGTGGTTCTGACATTTGCAGAGCGGTGCTTGTGTGTCAATCTCCCTTTGACAACAGTTTGTATCAACTAGAGAATGAAGTACCATGCTGAACTAATCGTCACGTTTGTAAAGCTGTGAGTTTGGATTTCATGAAGCGAGAACAGAAACAGAAACAGCAAACGCCAAAACCAAATGTGCGAAGCGGGAATCGAACCGAGGCACTACGAATAACGGGGAAGCTAGAACTAGAGAGAAAAGAGAAAAGAGACAAGCGCACCATTTTAAGGCGGCTGAAGGCTGAAGGCTGTAGAGTGGGGGGAAGCGGCCACAAGACAAGAGCACCAACAACAACAACAACAGCAACCGCAACAAGAAAAGAGAAGATTACAATGGCATTGCGTATTATAAGACGTGTGTTGGGGACAGCAGTGCGTGGCACGGTGCTCGTGAGCGCTTTCGGGCTCGGACTGGGACTATGTGCGAGACCGTGGCCAGATTCTCCCTTTTGGACAAAACCAATGGCTTTGGTCCCTGACAAGAATACTGTAAAACTCACACCGGCACAGAGCAATTCACACTTGACACAGTTGGATGCTTTCATTGGCTCCAAATTGTACCAGACTTACATCAATGATCCGAAATTCACGTTGATGAGCATGGATAAATTGATCCCCGAAGCACATAAATACAATCAAGTCTCACAGGGGCTACTCAATTTACAGAACCCAGTTATCTTGATAAACAGAGAAGCCGGAGAGCTTGTTTTGTTTGGACACGCCGACAACAGCGATCTCATTGGTTCCGATGGGAAGATTCACAACGGTATAGTTCTAACTCTAATGGATGAAGCACTCTGTTTCTGTGGGTTTGACAAGCTCCCAAGTAAAAGAGGAGTTACTGCTAATCTAAACGTGGACTTCAATAACAAGATACACCCGGGATCCACTTTTGTGCTGTCGGCAAAAGTGCAGGAAGCACGTGGTCGTAAAGTTCTCATCCGTGGTACGCTTGACTCTCTGAAGGGTGAGTCTATTGCCGACGCAAAGTGTCTTTTGGTGGAGCCTAGATGGTTCAAATGGCTCGGTTGGGTGGAGCTGTTCTAGTACTGCTTCTGTAAGGCATACATTGTCTTATTTCAATTCTTGTCCCTCCTTTTATTATTCATTAGCATTCATTATTCATTATCGTGCAGTCTGTATAGTGAAGTAATACTTTTTCCCAAAAAGGAAATTTGAAAATCGCTAAACTTTGAGTGGTGAGAATGAGTAAAACCATGTCGACTCCCACGTATCTTCTTCCTCATTGTTGTTTTCTTTGAGATTGTCAATCAACCCAAGAACAGCTATGGACTCTAAAGATAGCGATCTCGAAGATAACGTTTTCACGCCCGAAAATGTCAAAAAAGTGTCCACAGTAGCTGAACAAGAAGAGCTAAAGCGACAGCAGATTTTAGACACGTACAACATGAAAGCTGTTCACGATGTCATTGGCCAGAATGAAGCTAGACCCGTTAATATCACCAACTTCAATTTTTTAGGTGCTGACGGGAAATTCAGAACTTCCTTCTTAAAGAGACAATTGGAACCCATCATAAAACATCTCAATGATGGTGGTAATAAGTTGACTTTCTCTACTTTACTCCAAAGCATCGATGATGCTCACTTCAACCTCATCAAAACAGATACTATCTCAAACATGGGGTGCCAAATGGGCATTCCCGAAAGACAGCCCTTGAATCTCTTCAATCCAGATATGCTCAACGTCTTTGTCAATATGCAAGTTGTACCCGTGAAGAAGTTCTTCATGAAAATAGGAACAAACGTCGGTAATGGTGAGGGGGATGGTTACGTAAAGTTACAATGGAAAAACATCTTTGGAGGTGGTGAGTCCCTTGATTTAGATACAAATTTGTCATCAAATGATATCAAGATGCAATCGAGTCGAAGCCAGTACATGGTGAATTTCTCCAGTCCAATATTCAACTCTCCAGATTACAAGTTCTCCTCCACTTTCTTCCATTCTTTGCGTACCATAGACTATACGTCATTCCATAGTCAATCTATTGAGGGTGTTACTCTGAGAGTTGGTACTAATCATCTACCAATTGAGAACAAACTCAATCATGAGGTATCGTTTGAGAACATGATTAGAAATATCGATCTCAAATCCTCATTAGATCCAACTGTTGGGGCAATTCGTAACAACTCCCTCATGACGGACTATTTCATCTTCAACGCAGGATCGAGTTTCAAATCTTCGTTCACCTATTCCATCATGAAGGATACTCGTGAGAAGAAATACATTTTCGATAGTGGACGTTATGTACGTTTGAGTCATGAATTATCTCTTTTCTCGAGAAACAAGTTTGCAAAGACATCATTTGATTACTCTACAGCATATAGACTCACACCAGATGTGTTGTTCAACCTAAATTTCAAAACTGGTTTACTTTGTCCTTTGAATGGAGATCTCGTTCATCCAATGGACAAATTTCAACTCGGAGGTGCCAATGACGTCAAGGGTTGGTTGATGGCAGGTATGGGGCCCAAACAAATGGGTATGGGTGTTGGTGGTAACTACTTTCATGCATTGGGACTGAACGTATTTACGAGTGTTCCTGGATACAGAGAGTCCAATTTCAAGCTACATGGGTTCACCAATATCGGTAAGTTGACAAACAAGGTCAATGTTTCTAATGTATTGAACGATAATTGTATCAGTACTGGTGTGGGTATTTCCTTTGCGCATCCTATGGCTGCCTTTGAGCTCAACTGGGTAGTGCCCGTCACTTCCAACTCTGGAGATTCTCTGAGGAGAGGACTTCAGTGGGGTATTGGTATTTCCTTCTTATAATACCATCCATGATTGGAGAGCTTCATGAACGTTGAGATCTTGGGTGTTGCATGTGGTTACTTTGTAAATATAAATTAGATAATAGAGAAAAGTTTCGTAAAATGTGCGGAGACGTAATATGAGCAGTGAAATGGCATAAAAGAAGAGAAGAGGAGACAAAAAATAAAACAGTCTATTTGACGAGCTCTTCACGACTCTTGATCCATTCATTGTGTACTTTAACTATCTTCGGAATGATGAGAGACTCTATCTCCACGTTATTCTCGATTTGTGAATTAGTCAGCTTAATCCATTCGTGGTCTTGAGGCGTTACGAAGACGACTTCGTGCTTTCTTGTTTGTAATAAGTTACCAATGACAAGTTGATGATTGTAACGCTCTAATGCAGTAGTAGCCTTTTTGATGAGAATGGAGCTATCAGTCTCTAACTTGAAACTGACAATCATTGCGATTGGAGCCCATGAGTCGACCAACCGACGTAAAAACTTCGGCACTGGCTCTAGATCAACTACCAATTTCCCACCATGGTCTTGACTTTGAATCTTGTGCTCTGGAATCCTTGAACTTGGTAAGAAGAAATCAGAGACTGCGGCCGCAAGATAGAACAATGCATCTGAACCAATGACAGATAGTTCCTGTGCAATTAGCTTGAGCGTAAACAAGTATTGATGAACCGTGGTGAAGGGAACGAGTAAGAGTTGGTTTTCTGAGCGCACATGTTGGTATTTTCTCAATACATCTTTAATGTCTCTCTGTAACTCATCATCCACTTCAACTGTATCTCCATCTTTGGAGAACTTGAGATGATCCAACAAACAATTGGTAGTATGGCTGAAATGTCTGGAATAAGGAATGAGAGAAAACTCTCTGTGAAGGAAGATAACAGCGTAACCATTCTCTAAGAAGTACTCAGCTGATGTTGCACCTCTAGTACCTGCACTGAAATTGTCAATGAATCTGACGGTATTATTCTCCAATGGCACTGTTGTACCACCGGAAGTGACCAACACTATCTTACGGTTCTTATTGTGATTGAAATTGATAAAGCCGGCCACGTCGTTGCTGATTTGCGATAGGTATGGCGGTGGTCTGTGGAATCTGAAATAGTTGTCCTCGTCGATTGGGGTAGCTGCAGGAAACTCTGGAATGGATCTGTCAATGGCCGTATTTGCATCCGGTGTGGACGTTGCCACGCGCGTCAGAAGCGATCTCTTGGTGTCCATGCTGCTGTGACTGTTGGCTGGTGATTGTTGCTGCTCCTGTTGGTGGTTCTGTTGTTGCATTGTTGAGACCCTGGCGCTTACCCACGGGGGTCACTTCATTTTCGCCTGTTGCATGTTTTCTGGAAAACTGGCTTTGTTTTTCGTTTCCACAGCAGAAGAGAATGAACAGCCGTGCCAGACCAGAGACCAGAGCACAAGCTGTTCTTGGCTAGCTTGTGGATCGGAGAGGAGCTGCACACATTGGTAACCACGCTGCAAACACCGGGGAACGGCTAGCTACATCTGAGTCTTGCTGTCTGTCTGCTTTGGGCGCCATCCAGCTACCGCAACGACCCATGACAGTCATTCCAGTGTCTCGAAGCTCTGCTCAGGCAGCCTCTCCAAGCCAACGGTTCTCAGATATCGACGAAGTGTTATCAGAAGACAGTTCTCGCAGTACCCATATTGGTTTTGATGATGATGCTACGCATATCAGATACCCACAGCGTGTTGTCACTCAGTCGAGACACTCCTCTGATGAAGAATCTAGTATGGATGAAAACACCACAAAGCCAAAGAAACGACGTTATTCCGAACGAATCGACAGATGTTTCTCCAAACTGAATCTACGCAACCATGGTGATCAAGAATATAGCAGAGGTCACAATATATCTAATGAAAATGATGCTTCCGCTACCCCACAAAGTCACTTTGGCCGTAGGTTGAAGAGCAGCGTCACTATGGTCGATGAAACTTACCACAACATTAATCAATTTAAGTACAGTACGTTTGCTGCAATACGGCACCTGCTGTACAAAGTCGAAGATTTTTTGGGCCCTGTGGTGAAGAAACTCATACCGAACTTCATCTTTGCCCATTATGTTTACATTATCTTTATGACCATTCTATGTTCCGTCATCCTATATCCACAGAAAAATATCGAATATATTGATGCATTGGTGTTTGCTGCAGGTACATGTACGCAGGGTGGTCTTCAAACGGTACAGACAAACGATTTGAAATTATATCAACAGGTTGTCATATATGTCATTTGTATGCTCACGACGCCAATCTTCATTCATGGATCTTTGACATTTCTTAGGTTGTATTGGTATGAGAAGCGATTCGATAACATCAAGGAAAACTCTATCAGACAATACAATATGAGAAGAAGTAAAACTATCGCCAACCTGCGTTCTGAGACGATGGCAAGGACAATGACCAGTGCAGTGTCTGCACCTGCCTCAAATACATATGGCTCTCAAAGAGATAAAAACTATGACAGCCATAATGCCTCTGAGGGCTTAACCAGCAGAATGAAGAGATTCGAGAAAACAATGAACAAATCGGATGAGAAGCAAAGTGCTACAAAGGCTACGAAAGTACCCCCACAAGTAAATGGTGATGATAATACGTCCTCTGTGAGTAGTCCCGAGAAACTCGATAACTCAGATGACAATTCAAACGTAATTGCCGATCATCTCAGCGAGCCAAGCGATTCAGAAAGCTTGAGCTTTAGTGATAGATCTACTGATCCCGAATCCCAACCAAGTGATCAAGATGGTGATACTGGTCCTGACCCTATACATCATGAAAGGCCAGCGCGTACTCCATATCCTGATCAACATTCATCTGATGACTATTTTGCAGCACAACATGATATCCGCAGTCAGCGAGGAGAAGATTTGCCAAGCACAGATCCAAACGCAGAATCACCCACAAGGGGTAACCAAAACATCAAGTTTGGGGAACTCCCTAAACCAAGCAAAAAGAAGCGTGATTTAAATCCTCGAGATTTATACATGTCCATCTCAACTTTGCAAAATGGACTTGGGTCGAGGTCCAAAGAGGACTTTGAATCCGGTCCGGCATTACACATTAAAAGTCCACGTGAACTAGACGAGGATAATAAAAAGAGGCACAAACTCAGGGGTAGAAGAAATAGAAGATTAATGAGGGAGAGGAAACTACAGAAACTGAGAAAGCGTGGACAGCAAATGGCCGAGAAAGAGAAGAAATTCTTGCGTAATGAAATCGATGAGCTGAAAGATGAAGATCCAGGTTTTCATCTGCCATCGAGCTTTGACATCCATGTCCAAAATACCAAAAGTAAACGCTCTCTGTCCATGCCCAACAAGAGTTATAACAAAAATGCAGCTGGTGCAGGCGCAGGTGCAGGTGCTGAGAAAGGTGCTGAGAAAGGTGCAGATGTTGAGGCTCCATTGGACCCCATTTCCACTAATGATAGAATGATCAACGAAAACCTTAGAAAAATGCATGAAACTGGAGAGAGTGGTGCAGATGATGGACACTTTTTTGATCGTTCTCATACTATGCATGACTTCTCCAAACGTCTATTCTCAAAGTTTGACACTCGACCTAATCATGCGGATATAAGTGATGATGCTATCACCTCGAGTGACAATAATGATGAGAATGATGATTATGATAATGACAGTGATGACCCCGGAAATGGAAGATACAACAAGCAGAGGCGTACAAGCTTTTTCGGACGTGCTTTTACCGGTATTTCCAAACACAGAACACGTACTATGTCTGACCCCATGTCGATGAATGATGATGAACTCATTGACTTGTACGATTTGCGCAAGGAGCCAACAAATTATCTCTCCTGGGATCCGACTATTGGACGGAACTCTAAGTTCATTGCCCTGACTAGTGAAGAAAAGGCTGAACTTGGTGGTGTCGAGTATCAATCCATGAAACTTTTAACAAGGATTTTGGTGGGATATTATGTTGGATTCCACCTGATTTGCGTGATCTTCCTTGTCGCCTATATCAACCAAAAAGAAAACTACCGAAACGATTTGAGAGAAGTTGGTGTCAATCCTACTTGGTGGGCATTCTTCACGTCGATGAGTTCGTTCAACGACTTGGGGTACACATTGAATCCTACTTCTATGATGCTTTTCGCTGAAAATGCGTACACTTTGCTTATTTCTGGATTTTTCATCCTCATTGGTAATACTGCATTCCCTATCTTCCTCAGATCCATGATCTGGATTATGAGGTTTTTCACGAGACCTTTGACTATGACGCATAATTCATTAAGTTTCCTTTTGGAACATCCAAGAAGATGTTTTACATTGTTATTCCCTTCAGGTCCTACATGGTGGTTATTTGCTGTGTTGGTTCTACTGAACTCTTTTGATTGGATTTTATTCATCATTCTTGATTATGGGTCGGCCACATTATCATATTTACCGCATGGATATCAGGTTCTAGCTGGTTTATATCAAGCTTTCTCTACCAGAACGGCAGGTTTCAACGTTGTCAATATTGGCACTTTACATCCGGCTATTCAAGTGAGTTACTTGGTGATGATGTACATATCTGTTTTGCCATTGGCCATTTCCATTAGAAGAACCAACGTTTATGAAGAGCAATCTTTAGGTGTCTATGAAGGTGATGATGAAGCACATGCCGAGAATGGTTCAAAGGTGAAATTTATTGGTGCCCACTTGAGGAAACAATTATCATTTGATTTGTGGTTCCTTTTTTTGGCCATTTTCATTATTTGTATTGTTGAAGGTGGTAGAATCAGGGCTGGGGATTTGAACTTTGGTATTTTCCAAATCATGTTTGAAGTTACTTCTGCGTATGGTACCGTTGGATTATCTCTAGGATATCCGGGGATCAATGTCTCATTTTGTGCAGAGCTTTCAAAGCTCTCTAAATTGGTTATCGTGGCCACTTTGATAAGAGGTCGTCATAGAGGATTACCTAACTCTATTGATAGAGCAATCATGCTATCGAATGAAAAGCTTGACTTGAGAGATGATATTGAAGCCTTCAGAGCTATGAGAAGAACTAATACAATGGATACAGCAGAGACAGAGTCACTCTTCCCAAGTATGACACGCGCAGCGACGGGTGCATCAAGACATCTCAATAGGGAACCAACAATTGCAGAAAATATTCAAAAGGGTGTTATTCCTTGGAATCAGATTGCGAAAGAATCGGTGAAGTTACTCGGACGAGCTATCACCAATGTTTTGACAGTGAATGGAACGCCTGCTGAAAGTTACACGAGACAAATGACTCGTTATAACACATACGATAATATGGGGCTTGGTCGGAACAGAACTAGGACTATGCAGAGTAGTAGAAGTAGAAGACCCAGTTCAAGAAGTGGGTACAATGATGATGACGACTTTGATTTGGAGAGTGGACATAATGAGCGTGGAACGGAAAGCTTACTTGACGACAACGAGGGTACAGACTATTATGATGGAACCAAAAATAATAAGCCTCGGCCACATCATCACAAAAGGGCACGTCGTGGTACTTATGGCACTACTGTATATAACAACTCTGAGTCCATCCCACTGCAATCTCTAAGTAGATCCAAGCAAGATCAATCAGGATCTAATTTGCAACGCCAGCCGAGTAGCAGTGCAGCTGACTTACATGGTGATTTTATGGAGAGGCTGCATGGTAATGCACAAGGACATCAAGTACCCCCACTACAAGAGGGATCTAGCTCAGAAGGAAGTTGAGGGTTAAATGAATCGAGGTGAACAAATAAAATTTTATAGATATACAGAGCAATATTATTCATAGTACTTGATTTCGAAGTTTGCATTAACGGTTGAATATTTGATTATATGGGGCTTTCAAAAACGTATACGCAACCTTTACACATATTTTATTTTAGTAGCAATTTCCTGATGTATAATATACGTAGATAAATTTCTCCTCAGTTTTCATCACTTTCAAACATTTCCAAATCAAAGTCATCCTCATCGATGTCCTCAGTAGCTGTAGTTGTTGGTAATTGTTCTGTTTTGACTTCTTGAGGTTTATTTTGCGATGCTTGTGTCGGTTCTGCATCAGTTTTCAAATCGTCATTAAAAGCTTCCATTTCTTCATCATCCATTTCTTCGATACCTTCCAAATTTTCCAATTCATCTTCTTCCTCTTCCTCTTCTTCCTCGGCGGCTTGTCTCTGTCTGAGTTGAGAATAGTAAGCGGAGAGCGCATCCAGTTCTTCTGTGGTAGTTGCATCACCACCATTCGCTGAACGATTCGAGGTAGAAATTGGAGGTGCCGCAGAGGCAGGTAATGAGCCATTAGCTGATGAGATATTCTGTGTATTGTTATTACCAGTGGCAAATGTTGATGCTGTAGAAGGTGCCGAAGTATTTGTAGTTGTTGCATCAGATATAAGTGATGGCAATGATGAAGCAGATTCTCCACCCAAATTCACATTAGCCATAGGTGTCGTATTTAGTGGAGATGCCGATTCATTTTCATGTTTGATACCATCTGCTCTTGCTGTTGCAACAACGGTGGCGGCATCGGCATCGACAATCTCGGACGCACCACCTTCCTGTTTGATTGATTCTGCGCCGCCATCGATGGTACTACCCTCTTGACCAATTTGAGTTGTGCCGTCATCCTCCATACCTTCCATATCTATCTCGCCATCAATTCTACCCAATGCACTCTTACCGACAGTAGATTCTTGATGCCAAGAAGGAAGTGCATTCTGTCTGAGTTTCCTGTTTCTGTCTTCTCTTTTTTGTCTCTCTCTTTTAAGGTCTTCATCATCAGCGGTGATGGAGACGTGGATGGTTGCTTGAGCTCTCTTTGTTGGGTCTGAGTTATCATCATCTGCATTATGGTTATAATTCCTCCTACGTGCTGTAGATCTCGTGGACATGGAATATAAAGCTAGAGAATCTGAGAATGCAGGGACGTATTTCATCAAAGTGGATTCAAAATTGTTATCATCGATTTTCAAATCATCGACAATTTTGAGATATTGAATGATTGGTTCCACTAAAGACATCAGTTTCTCCAATTTCTCTTGACCCTTTCGTTGTTCTTGTGAGATATCATCATCTATTAGATAATCGTTACAAACAGAACATTCAAAATTGAGTTTATCATCTGTTAGAAGAGATGCGGCATCTAGAAGTGTATACTTGTTATGACATGTCGGACAGATGTAACCTTGTGGTTCACTAAAATTACCAATTTCTTCTTTCACTTTTTTCACAATGGTATGAATTTTCCATTTTATGGAATCAATGGCTTCGATATTATGAACGTAATAGTAAGCCCTTGTGAACAATTTGTAAGGTTGAGTCTCTTCCTTTTGGACGTGAGAGAATAATAGTTTATCCTCTATGAGTTTATTGCAGAAAGATCGAAACACTTTTTTGTGCATGCAACAAAGCTTAATAAGGTCATCCTCAAAGAGAACGTTATGGAAAAGAATCGCCTCCATGATGATTATACATTGGTGGGGATAAAACATGTACACCACCTGCCTAAGCAAATGTTTGATAGATTCATCGTTCTCCGTAAACGCCTCTGTAAGCCCAGACACTGCAGACATTGTTGCGTATCTTCCTAGGACCCAGTATTATCCATTCTGAAGCACTTCTCACAATTGCTAGCTGTTTATCAAAAGCCAATATCGGACATGCAGATACGTATAGTTCTTTTCACTTTTCATGTCGCTCACTCGGTACTTGCTACGTAAAAGCCGATTATTGCCGATTATTGCCGACAAGACCGGAGACAAGAGATATTGTGGCGACGCGTCGCTCCCGCAGTTACGGAAAATTACACCCGCGCTCGCCAACTCGTTCCCGTTCCCCAGCAACGGCCAACGGCCAACGGCGCAGATGAGCCGCCGCAGGTGGGTGAGTGGTGAGTGGGTGGGCGGTTGGCGGTTGGCGGTGGGCGCTGGGCGTGGCGCTACTCATGGGGCAAATCACTACATATGGCACTCCTTATTTATGCGTAAATACTAAGGAACGTACTCCATAATAGAAGGGTAATTTCCAAAGGCAGAACAGAAGGCAGAAAGCAGAAAGCAGAAGGGAAAAGACGAAAGCAGTGCGAATTTGTTTTTGCTTCACGGAAAGTGGTCAGAGAATTTCAAATTTGGGAATTCAATTTTGAAATTTGGAGTTTGGAATTTTGGGAGCAGCGAGAAGAGAAGAGAAGTGAGAAGAGTGAAATTGTAAGCGCTGAAGGCAGAAGGCAGAACGAAGGAGGAACCAACCGCTACAGCGGAGAAGTGCACCCAAGTAGGAGAGCAGACGAGCAGCAGCACAGCAGGAGCATAGCCGTGACAGCGACATAGTACAGCGAAACAAGGCAAGGCAAAGCGCAGCGCAGCAGAGTAGAACAAACCAAAACAAACCCATCCAACCAAATTGACTCTTTACATAAGCCAGGCTAACGAAAACGAATCATCAATGGCCTCCGCAGAATCCACTCACGCCAACAGTGGCACAGGCACCACTACCAACGTTGCCGAAGAAGAGCCTGAATTTTTAACCTATTCCTCTACACCATCTGGCAAGCACAAGGGGAAAACACACTATATCATTGTCGGTGCAGGTATCATTGGTGTGTGTATTGCCTTCTATCTGACTAGACATCCTAAATTCGATAAGGAGAAGCACTATATCACCATTGTTGAGAGTAAGCGTGTTGCCGGTGGTGCCAGTGGTAAAGCCGGTGGACTCTTGGCTCTGTGGGCATTCCCTCAACAAATTGTTCCATTGAGTTTCCAATTACATCAAGATTTGGCTACTGAATTCAATGGTGAAGTTGAATGGGGTTATAGAAGATTGACTACTGTCAGTGTTGAGGGTGATATCAGTGATGAAAGAATCCAGAAAAATGAAGAACGTGACGCTCGTAAGACACTAAACAATATTCAAGAAGATGAAGAAAATGGACATGGAGAAGGAGAAGGAGAAGGAGAAGGAGATGGAGAGATGCCATCTGCTCCAAGCTTGGAAATGAAGAGAAGCTCTAACTCAAACTCCCATCTTGACTTGGGAAGTAAACCCATGAGTAGAGCAACCACCATCAAGAAGAATTCCATTGAAATCGGATCCAACAATTCAAACTCTACTGACAAATTATCATCTCATTTGCCAAAGAATTTGAGTTGGATCAATGACAGAGTCATCAATGATTGGAACCAACTAGGAAATGAGTCAACAACGGCGCAAGTGCATCCATACCAATTCACAACTTTTATTCTCAACCAATGTATTGCTACGGGATGTGTTGAATTAGTCATTGGTAAAATCGATGATGTGATCATCGATGATGATACAGGTGTCTGTAATGGTATAATATACCATCCATCGAGTGCAAAGGCGGAACATGATGGTCTCACGGACCAAAAATTCGAACTCTATGGTGATAATGTTATCATGTCCATTGGTCCTTGGACTAGTAAGATTTTACCAGATTGTCCAATAAGTGGATTGAGAGCACATTCCATCATTATTCAACCAGAGAATGTTGAGAAAATCAGTCCATATGCAGTTTTCACTGAACTAAAATCAAACAAGAACAAATTCGTCAGTCCTGAGATCTATTCTAGAAAGGATGAAGTGTACGTCTGTGGTGAGGGTGATTCAAATGTTCTAATCCCAGAGACAACCGATGACGTGGAAGTGGTTACTGAGAAGTGTGAAGAACTCTTCAAATACGTTTCTAAGTTAAGTGATACATTACGTGATGGTAAAGTTCTTAAACGACAAGCATGTTATCTACCAGTCTTGGATATACCATCCAGTTCGGGCCCATTGATTGGTGAAACTAACGTCGACAACCTTTTCCTTGCAAGTGGACACTCATGTTGGGGGATCAACAATGCGCCAGCTACGGGATTGCTAATGAGTGAACTACTTCTCGACGGAGAGGCTACATCTTGTGATATCAGTGCCCTCAACCCATCTCTCTTCTTTGACGCTTCTCTCGTTTATGACGATGAAGAGGAAGAAGAGGAAGAGGAAGAAGTGGAAGAGGCAGATGAAGACGAGGAAGAAGACGACTACGAAGATGATGAAGAAGCTGAAGCCGATGAAGGACGACGCACTCGACGTGGCGATGTGCGGGCATAGGTAGCGTTTGTTTATGTACGTGATTGTGATATTGTAGTTAAGCACTGAAAAGAAATCGTCCCCACTCCACACTCCCCACCTACTGGGTTTTCGCATTTTCGCATTTTCGCATTTTCGCATTTTGGTTCGCCCTCAGCCAATGCGAATTTGCTTGACGGATTTGTGTGCTACGAAACCTGTTCTGATCTGAGGTGAGTTGAACTTGATTGATTTGAACAGGCAGCAAGCAGAAAGCACCACCAAGCACACACACACACAAGCAAGAAATTATGTGGAAACTCGTTCAATCCGGTCTTTCCGTCGTCGCAGGCACTGCCGAGCCAGAATACGGCCCCGATTCCATCCATCTCGTTGCCCATGATCTGAACACAGGTGTTCAAGATGCGCCACCAATTCACTCGGAATTGACCTTAGAGGAACACTCATTTGTCTCACCGAGTCATACACACGTTGAGACTATGACATTCTATTTTGAGGATGATATTCACTCCGGGTTTGCCCAAATCATTTACTCCAATGTCATTATCTTAAATACAACTGCTCAGTTCACTTTCAAAGTTTTCAAGAAAAGTGATCCAAAGGATTTTGTTTGGACTTCTACCAAATTGAATAACTTCTCCATCCAAAATGGTAGTGATTTCATTGCTGATGATTTAAGCATCGTTCTTGATAGGGATACGGTTGATACCTACCAAATCGACTCTAGTGTTAACAAGCTCGCAGAAGTTCATCTCACCATTAAAAGAATTGGTGAGAGCGTTAAATTCGGAAAAGATGGTACCACTTACTACGGTACCGATATCGAAAATCCATGGGGATCTATGAGACACATTTTCTGGCCACGTTGTCACGTTAATGGTCAAATCATTCTACGTGACCTCAAACCGGGACAAGACGTTGATGATCTCGAACCTGAACAATTAGAATATGACGATAGAGAAATTATGGAAATTAAAGACGGTCTCACGATGTACGTCATGGCTCTCCAAGGTATGAAACCACATCATGCAGCTGCTACTTGGGATTTCCTCAATTACCATTCAAAGAATTACTCTATCGTGATCATGGAATTTACCACTCCTCCAGCTTATAACAGAACCAAGGTTTCCACTGCAATTGTCACAGATAAGAATGGTAAAGTCATCGTTGCTACTATGGATAATGAAACTAAGCATTTGGATTGTGAAGTGGATGAAACCTCTGGATGGGAAGTCCCAACTAAAATATCATACACTATGCATGATCCAGAAACTGGACTAAAGGTTGAAGTGTTTGGTGACTTGAAGACTTTATGTGAACGTGTCGACGTCATGGCCGAAATTCCACAATTCGTTAAGAACATCGTCAGTGGTGTCGCAGGTACTAAGCCTTACATTTTCCAGTTCAGTAATGAGATGACTCTCACTCTCACCAAGGCCGATGGTTCTGAACCTGAGACTGAAACTGGTTATGGATATAACGAGACTACTTTCATCACCGCTCTCTAATCAAATATAATTTGAAACTTTGTGCGATGATGAACCTTTATGTGGGCGTCTACTTTCATGACGCCCTTTCTTTAATATTAATACTACTTGTGTAATCTCTCCTGCACGTTACTCATATGCTAATGCTATTCAACTAATGTTTAATCTTACCCATAACCTCTATGTTCAACGCGATCTCCCATCTTCACTTATCGGCCTTTGGCTTTCGCTTTGGCTTTGGCTCTTCGCTCTTCGCTCTTCGCTTTTGGCAATTGTTGGCCCGCATTCTTTCCGGTATCTCTTATCAGGGCATATCGGGGAGCTGTCATATCTCTCTCTACTCTATCTTAATTACACACAACACCCTCCAAATATGATGCAAAACTTACAGTCGAATATGCAGCATCACAAAGGGGGATACTCTGCTACACTTTCCCGGTCAAAGTCAACGGGGACACTGAAATCCCATAATGATGAATCTTCTTTAAAGAGAGCAGCAAATAACGTAAACGATGGCAAGTCGGGCAGGTCTAAAACTACAACAACAACTACAGCTACAGTTACAGAATTCCAACATGTGAGTAGTACATTTATGTCTATCAATGATAGTGGAATTAGTGGTAACTCCGAATGGATATTGTTTGATAACCCCGTTTACGGAGTAGGAGATGGTGATGAAGTCATCACTGCCCATGAGGCCGATAGCGTCTTGAGTACTCGTTCAACGGGGTTTTACGTGCCTGAACATCAACATATTCGTGGTGACTATGTATTTAGTGATTTCAGTGCCACTCCGACCTCTGAGAATGACATAGATTTAAATTTGGATCTGGATTTGAATTTGAATGGTACTGCTCGTGAAAGAGATGGTGATCTCTTGAGTGAGCAGGATTCACTTGTTAGAGATGTCAGAGTAGGTCTGGCAGGTATACATAGACGACAAAGTGAGGTCATGGAAGGTCAAAAACAGAAGGATTTGATCATGAAGATCAATGATTGGAAATCACACTCAATGAGCACTTCTTCCAATTTCCAAGGAATCAGAGATAGTGATAGATATAGAGATAAGATATTGAGCTCTGCTATCAAAGCTTATCAACTCGGAAAGCTCGGTAAATCTGGAATGAGTATTGAGCAGGTTTATGCTTTGAGGAAAGCAATCACAAAGATGCGGACAGCGTTAACTATAGATGATAGAGTGGTTGAAAAGGAAGGTGTTTTCATGAATAATCCAGATCTAGAATCTTGCATTCCGGGGTATTGGAAACGAGTCATGTTGGACAATATTAGCACAGAGACGGATAATGTGGTCACGGGTGTTGCTATAGAGGATATCAACATAATGAAAAGGAATAAAAACTTTTGGGAAACAGAAGAAAGCAGTACACAGAGCATTAGTACTGGTTGGGAGGGAAATTGGGCTTAATAAGCTCGTTGTGTGAATTACGCAACGAAGCAGCTAACTCTTAAGGGGTCCTATTAAATTTAAAAATACGTAATTTACATATACATTAAGCATCAGAGGTAATTCAATTCTCAAATACTGATTCTCCTGAATCCACCAACTCTGTAACGTGTGTAGATGAAAAGACATGCCGCCAACGTGCAAGTGGCCCCCGCAAATGCGACCATGGCGTCGTAACCTGCCGATGTCTCAGTGAGGGACATACCAACAGGTAAACTTATCAAATTGCAAAATGCAACGACAAAATAAGCAGTTCCATAACGCTTTCCAAAATCTTTAGGCTTGGAAATGGCAGAGGTACATAACGGGGTCAACCCAAGTGTACCTGCTACTCCAAACCCAAAGATAACAACGAACGCCATGAAGGCCCCCAAATGCTTACCAAAAGGAAGCCATATGATCCAAATAGATAATGACATTGTCAGAGACATGACAACAATCAAGTTGAAGTTCCCATATCGATCAGATAGGAATGTTGGGATGATTCTACCAAAGACGCCTGATGCATTGAAAACGGTCAATGCCACTAAAGAAGTACTCTCAGAAAAGCCTTTGCTCAACGCATACGAAGGAATGTAGGTACTCACCATCAATAATGAGAATTCATTCAAGAATAATGCCAATGTCAAGATCATGAAAGTTACATCCTTGAATGATTTGAAGTCAACTAGATCATTGATCTTCTCTTTCAACGTCAGTTCGCCCCTGTCTCCTTCGTTCAATCTTTTGATCTCGTTGATTTCGACATGTCTATCATCAACGAATAGTGCGGCAATGAGAAGTATAAAGCCAATACAGAATCCCAATGTTCTCATGGTCCATGCGAATCCAACCTTACTATACAGTGAACGACACACTAAAGGCCAAATGACACCACCAATCGATGCGCCTGGCATAGCGACTGATAACGCCATTCCTCTCTTTTTGCTGAAGAAGTGACCAATACTCGTGACAAACGGTGCAGTCAATAAAGAGCATCCCAAACCACATAGCACGCCAAAAGCGAGTATGAACTGATATAACTTTGTACAATTTGCAGTCGCCATTAAACCACATGTGGTCATAAAAGCACCCGTATAACACAATTGCTTACCCCCATATTTATCAAAGATAACACCTGATAACATAGTACCAAACATGACAAAGAATGAAAATAGAGCAAAGATCATGGAAATGGCAATATCACTGCTGTCTTGTAGAATGTGCGTAGAAATGTACGATTCGATAGCACCGGTGGAGTTCCAAAGTCCAAATTCGCCAACCAATCCGAGGAAGCAAGCAAACAATGTTAAGTATGCTCTTCGTCCTCCCTCTGGATATTCCACGAGTTTCTCTTCAGTGACCAGGACATTCTCATCATTTTCCTCATCTGAATCAGAGTCCATATCGCGAACATACTCAATGCTGCCATTACGGCTTCTTTGGAATCTATACTGAGCTTCCTCATCCTCAACTCTGTCTTTTTCGGCTTCGGCATCATCAAAAGCCACTTTTTCGAGTATCTTTTCATCGTGATTGGCATCTGAACAACGTCTAATTGTTTTTTTGCTGTGAAGGGAATGTGGTCTAAACGAAACAACGTCCGTGGAGAGCTCGTAATCCTCACAGTGATCGCCCTTCATTGTCCGACTTCACAATCTCTTCTCCTTGCATTCGAGAGTCTCTCTACAGGCACAAGAAGGTCACAGTGGAGAGTGCTCACCCTTATCGCTCCCGAAACGATGCATGCACTGAACCCTCGATAACCGCGTCCACTGGTAGCTCTTTCCAAAAGGGGAACTTATAGGCGCGAGTAGCAAATTTCACAGTGCGCGAGGTGTAGGTGCGAGGTTTTCCCAAAACGGCAGGAGTTCCGAGTTCCGAGAATCCAGGTCTACTGCATCTCAATATCATCCACTTCAATGTCGCCCACTTCTTCCTCGTCACTGCTACCCTCCATGTACGCCAACGTACCACTGGAGCGGTACTCGTTGATCAATGCCTCGACAACGTCACGGCTGTCCTGGAATTCCTGCAAAATATCACCGCATTCGTGCTCGTAGTCACTTTTGAGGTAATTGTTGATGAACGCGTTCTTGTACATCAATTTGTCGTAATTCTTCACCTCTCTCTCGAGTGTGTGTAAAATGGATGTGGAATTGGATAACATGAGACCGCTGACAATACCCTCATTTCCGCGGTCAAAGGATGATTTTTGACTCATAGCAAGGTGAATACATGATGGTGTCCAGGGTGCAAAGTTAACCCTTGATCTGGCCTTGATTAGAGCTTTCTGAATATTTGAATTTTGTCTACTATCCATTCTGGAATCTGTTCTGATTATTACATCCATCATAGCTAATACAGTTTCTTCTTTGTCACCCTTGCAACACATCTTCAAATTCTTGTCAAGGAGTTCCAAAATGACATCGTATGTGGTACTTCTACGTACCTCCTTAGTCACATGAGTGAATCGATCAGAAGTGAAAGGTGTGAAGCTTGGGATTATGAAATGCAAATCTGGTGTTGGAATCAACGTTGATACAATACTCGTCAACGAGTTGTAAGAGTAAGATGGGAATCTGAGAGTATTCGTGTGTGCAGCCATAACTGTCGATATCAATTTATTAGTAACATCAAATGATGGACTCTCAACCTTAAGATGCTCCGATGCAATTGAAGATAATGACATGTTATCAAACACCACATTAGCATCGGAGTTTTGAATCAATCTTTTCATTGATAGCATCGTATTATAAGGCTGGACAACCACTTCAGAGGCGCCAAAAACCGAATACGTCTGGATCAATTTCTTACTATATCTATCACTCAAAGTCTCGAGTAATAAAGATCCAAACCCAGATCCCGTTCCGCCGGACACAGAATGAACAAGCTGAAATGCTTCAAGGTTATCGCAGTTATCAAGTTCACGATCAATCATATTTAACACGGTTTCAATATTGCGCTTACCGTTTAGATATCCTTCAACCCATTGATTGGCTGCACCTCCACCATGTGAGGCTACAAAGATGTTCTTTGGGTCAAACAAACCTTGGTTTTCAGAAGTTATAGAGTTGATGACTCTTGGCTCCATATCGATCAACACGGCACGTGGTGTGAACCGATCTTTCTGACTTCTCTGAAAAAACACATCCGGGCGATCGTTTTTCTTGATCGCATCATAGTCTTCCACTGTTGATCCGTCTCTGTTGATACCGTGCTCTCCGCATATTTGCGACCAGAACTGTCCGCCGACTTGATTACCGCATTGACCTGAAGAAAAAAATAAGACGAAATGGCTGAAACTGTTGTTATTTCGATGTCGTTAGTATAGTGAATAAATGGTGCATTGATGCCAGTACCGAGCCCTGGAATGATCGATTGTCAGTGAAGCTTTTTCTCTGCAAAACGTACCGGCTTGTAGTGTCAGTATCTCTCCTGTCATCTACTTATGTGCTGCTGTTGGTTGCTATTGGACGGATACTTTTCACCGCGTGTCTGGAAAGGAAAAAGGGTAAACAAACGGTAACATCAACGTCAAGGTGCACTAGGAATTCAAGACAGATGGAAAATCAAAAATCTGTCTCGCGCGCGTTCCGCGTTCCCAGTCAGTTACTTGTTACTTGTTACTTCCTTGGAGGTATTCAACCTGGGGCTGGAAGATATCAACTGCAGTACCTAGTGTGTTGGCCAAGAGATAACGCTACAGCAGCATTCGTGATGAGAAATAACAGGCCATGTCTTTTTTGGCTGCTGTTTCTTTTGATTGTCCCCACGTGGGCTGTTAAAGACTACTTGTTCAAGAAATGTGAGCAGAATGGGTTTTGTCATAGAAATAGACATTACGCTAAGGAGATAGAAGCATTATCAGATGCATATGAGCCTAGGTATTCCCTAGAGAGATCAAGTCTTGTTATTGATGAATCGATCGGTGAATTGAGTGGAGTTATGCACAAACAAATGGGAGATGGTTCTCATGTCGATCTCACTTTCCAGGTTAGCCTAGTCACGGACTACAGTTTACGTTTCCAATTAGACGAAAAAGATAGAGAGTTGAATATCCCAGATGACATAAAAGTTAACAAAAAAAGGCATTCCAACACCGATGAATTGGCATTTGATGGACCTCTCGAAAGAATTCCTTTTCAGTATCAGTCCCTAGATGATGAAATAATACTCATTTATGGAGACAGATCAGAGTACAAGAGTGTCATCAAAATGTATCCCTTCCGCATCACTGTCTTCTATAACGATGTGGAGCAGATCATACTGAATGATAGAGACTTCATGAACATAGAACATTATAGATCAAAAGAATCAGAAGAGGATGTCAACGATCATACAGATGTCTTGCCAGAAGAGAGCAGATTTAATGGTTACAGTGATAACTTCAAAGACTCAAAGAATGATGCGTTACCCCTGGGGCCGGAATCAGTTGCGTTAGACTTTACATTTGTCGACTATACCCATGTATATGGCATTCCAGAGCATGCAGACTCCCTATCGCTTAAGGACACTAGTGAGGGTGAACCTTACAGGCTATACAACGTCGACATTTTCGAATATGAAGTGCAAAGCAAATTCCCCATGTACGGATCCATTCCGCTGATGATTGCCGTAAAGCCTGATGTTTCATCCGCGATATTCTGGGTCAACGCAGCAGATACCTATATTGATATAAACAAGCAAGCGGTAGGGGATAACCTCGAAGGGGTTGAATTAATCTGGTCTGAAAATTCAATGGATAACGTTAAGACCCATTGGATGTCGGAGAATGGTATTATTGATGTCATCCTCATGGTGAAACCTCAGCCTGGTGACATTTCCAAAACTTATGGAGATATTACCGGGTTCACCAGGCTCCCTCATCTTTTCTCACTAGGATATCATCAATGCAGATGGAATTATAATGATGAAACTGATGTCCTGGATGTTCACTCTAACTTTGATGCAAATGAAATCCCCTATGACACCATTTGGTTGGATATCGAATACACAGATAATAAGAAGTACTTCACTTGGAATAAAGCTCTTTTCCCTGATCCCGATAGAATGATGTCCGCTCTGGATGAGACCAAGAGACAATTGGTGGTAATTATTGATCCCCACATCAAAGATGGTTACTACATCTCTGAGGCTATTTCTGATAAGCAAATTGGTATTATAGACGAGAAAATTGACAGCACAGATAAAACGTACCATGGCCATTGTTGGCCTGGTGACTCCGTGTGGATTGATTCATTGAATCCGAATGCGCAGAAATTCTGGGATCTCCAATTTAAGAATGGTAGTTCCTTATTGGGATATTCAACCAATGGTCATTTATGGAATGACATGAATGAACCTTCTGTTTTCAACGGGCCTGAAACATCGGCTCCTAAAGATTTGTTACACTATGACAACTTTGAACATCGTTCAGTTCATAACGTATATGGTCTCGCTCTACATGAAATGACATATAATTCACTGATTAAGAGAAATCCGAACAAAAGACCTTTTATTCTTACCAGATCATTCTTTGCGGGATCTCAAAGAACAGCTGCAATGTGGACAGGTGATAACATGGCCAAATGGGAATATCTTAAAGAATCAATACCAATGGTTTTGACAATGAATATTGCTGGGTTCCCATTTGCCGGTTCGGATGTCGGCGGATTTTTTGGTAACCCATCTAAGGAGCTACTTGTCAGATGGTATCAAACAGGTATTTGGTATCCATTCTTTCGAGCACATGCACACATCGATTCTAGACGTCGAGAGCCATGGATTGCTGGCGGTGAATACACTGACTACATGAGAGATGCGATCAAGCTTAGGTATAGATTATTGCCGCAGCTTTATACACAGTTCTGGAAAAATAGTGTAACTGGTGAACCTATAATGAAACCACTTTTATGGGAAAATGCACAAGATAGGAATGGTTATGAGATTGACAATCAATTTTTCATGAATGGACTTCTTGTGCATCCAGTTGTTGATGAAGCTGCTGAAGAAGTTGAAGTTTACTTCCCTTGTGACGGACAATCATACTACGATTTTTTTGATTTGTCGATTACCTATAACTCTTGCCAATTTATGAATGTGAAAGCTACATTGGGACAGATTCCTGTGTTCATTAGAGGTGGTAGCATAATAACCATGAAGGATAGGTACAGAAGGTCTGCCCAGCTGATGAAGTATGACCCTTACACATTATATGTCGTCCTTGGTTCCGATGGTAAGGCTGAAGGACAGCTTTATGTTGACGATGGTGAGACGTTTGGCTATCAATCTGGCGATTATCTTGAAGTTCAATTCACGGCGGATAAGGAAAGGAGGACCATTTCAGGACGTGTATTGCATTCCCATGACTCTGGATTCGTGAAAGCACTAAAGGATAAAAAGGTTGCCATTAACAAGATTGTTGTAGTTGGTGCCTATGATAGTACAAATGTTTCTGTTGAGCAGAATGGCAAGCAGTGGCGTGTCGACGTCGTCAAGGGTGAACACGATGAGTTCTATTCCATCAGAAATCCGGGAGTACTGATAACTGATGACTGGATGATCGTTTATTAATACCATTTCAGATACAAAGCAAATGGTGAGCATATATCATGCACCTATTGTACTGTAGAACAGTTAACAAAGCTTACACAAAAGTTGGGCCAATCTTGCCAATTCAGTGACAAGTCAAATTGACAGCTGGACATGAAAGCTCAAGTAAATAGTGGCCCACTCCTGCGCCGACACAAACCGCCAACATGATCCACACATTGAAAGTCATAAACAAAAGCATTATAATGAAAGAGTATCCCACACTGAAGGCATAAGCAGTAGACAGGCGTAGTCTGTACTTCTTTCTTTCATTTTCCGTAACTGTATTACTACTCAAGTATTGTGCATATCTGCCTTCCATTTTTCTACAGAACATTTTGAAATATTCATAACCAAACGTAAAAAGTGCAATGCCTACCATTGCCATAATGAGTTGTGGGACACTACTAACCATTAACTTGTCTGTCAAAATGCATAAGTTCTCATAATCACCGTTAAGTGTCATTGACATCTTACACATCTTCATACCTGGCATATCATGGCCAGGCATGTCGTGATCCATACCTGGCATTGCATTGGTAGGTGACATCATTGCCCCATGGTGCATATCATGATCCATTCCGTGGCCCATTCCGTGACAAGGTTTGTGAGCCAATTTTGTTATTGCTGTTGCCGTTGCAGTGACTATTGTAGTTGCCGATGTGAGTGTAGACGTAGCAGCGTCAGAAACTGTTTGAATAGCGTCGAGGGCGAGTGTATCCATATATTTTCTTTAGGATTTCAGATGCTATCTCCTTGGTTCCAGCACGGAAGCACACTACAGTACAGATGGACAACTGTGTGTTACTGGCAGAATGGAACGCTGTCTCTTCGTTTTATATGGTTCGTTATTATCTATGGTTCCGGTAACTGGGTCAGTCCCCGATCCCCGGTCCTTATGCCCCGACCCAATGTGAGCAAATTACAGATTGGAGTGTCGTGCTCCAATAGATAAGCAAGAAAGCGTCAATGCTAGAGAACTGGAATTCAGCTTCAAGCTTCAACCTCGAGTGGTGATTTCCGGCCTTTCTTGCGCTCTAAGCTCGTCAGCTGAGAGTAGATGTCGCCCTAACCATTACAAATGTGTGTAGTGTGTGAGTGTTTGGAACTGTATTATAAGAAGGACACATGCTGTTGAAAAGATATCTTATTTAAATCCCCAGAACGTCATTCTGTAGGCAATCCCGTCCCTCCAAGACGATATCAAAAGAACGGGGTTCGATCGCCAAAGACTCAGGGAACATATTGAGCTCCAAGGGATTAGATGGTGGGAAGTCGGATGTAGCGGTCTTCATGCTGTTGCTTCTTATTGGTCTGAAACGGAGGATCATCTTGGCAAAGAGAATGTATAGCTCTCTCGTGGCAAAGCTGCTTCCCAAACATTTCCGGCAACCAATACCAAATGCAAAATGGTTCACATTGGTATCTAGCACCTGCACTTTGTTGCTACCGATAGAAGGAGTAAGCCACCTTTCAGGTCTGAACTCCATTGGTTCTGGGAACTTGCTCTCATCGTGATTTGCCGCCCAGCAATTCATGAACAAGGTCGTACCCTTGGGTATGATGGCTTCTTGATATATAACGTCACTCGTCACTTCTCTCGGCAAAGACATCGGTAAGACCGTAAATAGACGGAGAGTTTCCTGAACAATCGCCCTGACGTATTCACTCTTTGTTTCCGTGGCACATTCTCTATATGCTCTTTTATGATCATTATCGTAATATTGTATCAAATCTTCAAATGCAAGGTCCCACATGTCAGGATGATAGTTAGCCAGCTGATGCATTCCATACTTAAAGTTTAGCGGAGTGTTATCAAGACCAGCGCTAACCATGGTGAGACACTCTGAAGTTACATCAGCTAGTGTGAGCTTTTCCTTTGCCGTGTCAAAGTAGTTATACATCATGGTGCATTTCAAGTCTTCAATTGTATTGATTGCTACCATGGATTTGTTTTTGTTTGCATGGCTTTCCCGCTCAATTTTAGCAAGCAACCTACCATTGTTAATATCGTCATAAAGGGTCTGGGAGAAAGTGTAAAATATGGACAAATATTTTTCTCTAATATTGTAAAGTACTTTAAACTCAGCACCGGTATTGGAGATCATCTCAACAATGTATCGTATAAAAGATGGCATATAGTCCTGAGCATTTTGAACGTGTGATCGGACTTTAGTGATTTTATTCTCAACCTCAATGATCTGATCAGCAAGGTGCTGATGCACCAAATCATTCATATCAAACACAAACCCGTAAGTCAACCATAAGGCTACCTTCAAATGGAAATACTGGGCGTCTTTCAATAAATCGCTAGAAATACGATTATTGTCAATCTCTCTTGAAGATGTAGTGATTATTTTATCAATCATCTCATCGGCTGCCTGGTTCATGATGACATAATTAAAATCCTTGTTCCTCTTTTCGCATAAAACTTTCTCACTTACATGCTTCCTGGCCCTTTTGTATGATTCACCAATGGGAGTGGTACCAATTGTGTAAATACCACCTTTAGACAATACCTTATGGAAACTGTAACTCACGGGTCTTGAGTTATTAGCCTTCACGTTTTTAGTACACCACAATTTCTTTACAGAATCGTAACTATTAGCCACAACAATCAATTTAGTACCAAATTTGATCTGATATACATCTCCATATAGCTGTGCAAAATTATAAAATTGGAGACAGGGCGATTCTAACCAATGTTTTGGTTTGGGAATGATCATCTCAAGTCCGTTTAGTAAAGGCAGAGGAGTGTATATTGAGGGGAGATTTTTGATCCAGTTAGGTGTGATTAACATATTGACAATATTTGCACTAAGGAATAGAAGAGCGAGACATTTCATAACTGTCCAAATTAACGATTCTAGGTCAAAAGTGCTGCACGCAGTGTTGTCCGTCATTGTCTCTCTCAAGTGCGGTGTGAAGCAAAGACTTTCTTATTTTTATAATTACGTAGTTACGTGTAGGTGTGTGAGGGGGTGTTTGTTTGTTTGTTTATTTGTTTGTTTATTCGGTCCCAATCACAGATCTGGTCGTCTTCTACTGTGCGAGTTTGGTCAGCTGATTGAAATACACCCAGAACTCCATTTCTGTTTGGAAAGAAGCTGTTTGGTCGGGCCCTCTCCTCTCCTCTCCTATGGTGTCCTTCTTTGCTCCCATTTTCCAGCCGCACAATGGAGAAACTCTCCACAGTGTCGAGGTCTCGTGCCCGACACAATGGTTCTTACATTATTCACACAAAACTCAATATCGGCGTTACTGCATGCTCCCATGAGATACACTGGGCTACCGATGTTGTCTGTTCTCCCGCAGAAGGCACCAGTCACCAGTCCTCGGCCCCGGCTATCTAGGCTGAGTACCGAGTACCGAGTACTGAGCAAGCTGACGAGCCGCCTCGCTTTTCGGATGTGGCCTGTGAAACAAAAAAAACACGAAAACTAATTAGTACACGATACACCGTGTGTTGTTGTGTGGACTATATGTGGACTCTTTGTTTGTTGTGGTTGGGATACATAGGGGCCCATCGAAGGCGCATGTATCGATAGCTTCCACTCTCATAACATGCAGGAACAACCAGGAACCACAATACTGGCTTCGGAGAACCAAGTGAGGGCGAACATGGCTGCTCTGGATGCACTGAAACCTCAAATGGAGGACTTGAAGAGACTAGTCTCGAATTACATATCTACCGTGCAGGATGCTCTATTGAAGAGGAGAACGACATACCAAATGAGACTATCTCAATTGAAATCTGTGGAAGTAAAACTGAAGTCGGATATAGAGATGAACAAGAGGTTGCGAGAGCAATTGTTGGAAGAGCTTTCGAGTGAGATGAGAAATAAAGATCAGTCCTCTGTGAAGGTCGAAGAAATGAAGATACAGCAGGAGAATCTTGAAAGACAGAAAAAGGACTTTTCAAGACAATTGGAAGAGATAGAGAGTCAGATTTCGGAAAAGATGAGAGCCATAAGTGAACAACGAGAGGTAATGAAGAACCAATCGTTTCTAGTGAATGATAAACTCTTTCAATTCGAGCAGCTATTGGGGATGAGAATTGAGCAATCGAGGCACAATATTCAGAATCCTGCTATCCATGAAAATGCTAAGGATGACGATGACGATGATGATGATGATGATGATGTCATAGATGCCGTGACATTCACCTTCAAGAACGTGGACCCCAACGATTTTTCAAATGAGGTCTCCTTCATCTTTGACCCTGAGAAGGTGGAAATTCTATCCTCCGACCCAGTGCTGCCTCGGGAAACGTATTCAGAAGCTATTCGAATATTCACAACATCCAAGGAGATTGGGTATCTCTGGAAATTCATGAGATCCGCTCTCAGATCGAAGTTACTCTCCTCATCACCTACAACTTCCGGCTAGAAGCGATGCCCTTTCGTTTAAGCACCTTGTAAACTAGAATACATCTATGTACAATAATCTCTGTGTATAAGATATGACTTTGTATCGCTGAGACATCTACCATTGTCCACCGTCCTTCTACATGGGATGTCGACCTCTTGACCTTTTCAGAAAGAGTTCGTGTTTTTCGCTCTTCTAAGCCATCGACGATTTATCTCGAAGCCGTCTTAGACTTGATTGACGATCCACCTGAGACCAACAAGAGAAAGCAAACTATGAGTGAAGAACAGGGCCATCTTAGAGATGATGCCAACGTGGTGGAGCCATATCCCAAACGTGTGAAGACTGAGTCGGAACCTCCAGCATTACAGGAAGAGATACCGAAACTCCAGCCAGAGGACGCTGATTGTAAACAGCAACAGCCGATGGAAACTATCAAAATAGAAGCAGCCACTACGTCTCCGTCTCCAGCACCGCTGCCACTCACGTCTATATCACGCTCAGACGTACAAGCGCAGATTGACCAGCTCAAAAATGAAGAAGTTCTTCAACAGCCTCATCAAACAGACGCGAGCTCGCCAGCTGTGGTTGTGAAGTCAGAAATCAAGCCAATGACAGACGGAGATGGTATCACTACATCTGTGGCATCCTCCACAATTGCAAATGTGCCCTCTCGGGCAGAGATTGTGAGTAGAACTGGCAGAAATATCGAGGATATTATCGATGGTTCCGATCTCCGCAGATTCTTGAACAAGACTCTGGCAGAATACCTAGTGAAAGGATTGGATGAAATTGTCCAACTATGGGAATCTGGAGAATTCGACATCAAAGGGGTTGAGGTTGAATCGAATAATCAACAACACCTGGAAAAGAAGGTGGTGCGTAAGTTTGCAGATATTTTGAAAGATCTCGCTGAAGATTAATGGTCTGTGAAAGTCATACAAACCTCATTGTAGCATAGCTTATTCATTTATACACGTTAACATACATTAAGATTAGACAGCAATTTGTCTACAACACCTCACGTAAATATTGCTCAGAATTTCTCTTCCCGAATGTTCAGTCTGTCGTCATTCAACATACTCAAAGTATACGTTGAGAGCAACCTGATCAAGCCCACTTTCCATCCTCTGAAGACAGCCTGGATTCCCCTATTGACTTCTGCTTCATCGACATCCACCTCGAGGGATTGACCTTCATAAGTCAGTGGTCTCGATCCCATGAGTATATAATACAGGGTTGATAGGTACCCATAATAGCCACCAAATTCAATGCACATATCGTCCTTATCGACGCGCATCACTTCTGGCAGTTCATCCTTGTTCGTGAGCAAATAGTTCACCTGAGCTCTAGCGTAAAGAGTCTCAAACGGAAGTCGCACGAAAAGTCCTACTATTTTCAGCACCACTGAGGACATATTGTAGACATATGCGTTATTATATTTGTTGATTCGCATTGACGCTAGAAGATAATCTGGGTAATGGAAGGTGAAAGATTTCACAAAGTTGGTAATCAAAGATGGGATGAGCAAGCCCTTCGGAATGCTAAATAAGTAGAACCTTGGAATGTTCCAGATGATTTCCCTGAAAGAGCGGCACCCCCTAGAGCTTGTAGTAATGATAAACTTTGTGCGAATCAACTTGATTTGTGTCAATATCAAACTTGTAAAGACGTTGCTGAATACACTTAAGATCAAACTCCAGTTAGCATTGGGTGAGTGGATTATGTCGACATATAAAGGATCTGGAATACCAATCATACCTGAAAGAAATCCAGTAACCCATGATTCAATAGTATATTGTAACGTGTGTAGCAAAAAGGTGGTATTTACCGCTTTCAGAATTCCCCTTGGACCCTCCTTCACCAGTAACGAACTTATCATATCAAATGTATTCAAAGATTCAGGTTCAATCAGTATATTCATTTTCTTGGAAACCTTGGCATCTCCAGTACTTGAATCTGTTATATCTAATGACCTACTTGGCCTTCTGCTTGAATGACGTTCAATCTGACTACTTCTCAAAGTGTTGTCATCCTCCATTCTGTCGGCATCCGGTTCGTATAGTACTTCATCATCTGCACTATCAACGAAGTATGCCTCCCTTCCCTCTATCTCACTATCGCTTTCTGTTTCCGATCCTGCTATTGAATCAACTCTATCGATGTTTCTAGTTGCCACCTTTGGCTTGGACTTGTAAGTGATGGAATCTCTTTGCTTAAATGAACCGACTTGCAGTAAGACCATGACAACGTCGAAAGGCTGACTCATGAGACACTTCGCCCAACCTTGAACAAAACGGGTAGCCAACGTTATCATGATAGCTTTCAAATTAGCAACGTCAAAAAACTCACTCCATTCCAAATCATTAACGGACTTTCCAAATGTCGCATCCTTCGATAAAAGTGGGGATTTAGCAGATGCTACAACTCTTGAACCAAGACCATGGATACCAACACCATTGCCACCACTTCCACTAGATCCAAAAAATCTTGAACTTCCCGATTGTGACTGCACGAGTGGTAACGATTGAGATATTGTATGCGAAGTGGCCGTATCTATAATGCCAATATCTGGTTGAAATGCAATGGGATAATGCAAATCAAAGTCTGGGCGGGAGACATATGGGCGGAGAGATCCATCCATATACTCCTGGGTATTCATATTGAGATGTTTCCTGTTGTCCGAGATTGTACACAGTCTCTACAGTCTGGGAGGCGAAGAAACTGCTGGTGAAGGCGAGGCTGTTGTCGTAAAAGAGAATCATCAAGAAAATGGTGAGACCCACATGGGACGGGGGAAAAGTGACAAAATGCTGGGACGGGTGAACTATGCTCACTGGGGTAGTTCCTCACAGTTTGTCTGGTATTTCCGCCAGCTACACTAAGCGATACATGTGGTATACTTGGTTTAATCTGTGCATGGGTAATTATAACAATAATCGTAGGGTAGTACTAATAAATACGAGAGGGGGGGATGCAAGGGGACAGCTGGTTTCAACACAGCTAGTCATCACTAATTCTCCATGATGATAACACTCTCAAGTAGTTCCATTCTTGGTTTGGACCCCACATACCAAATGAAATTGGCGACATATAAATGAAAACGCCAATGACAAGGGCGTACAAGAACGCAAACCAAACAACAGTGAATTTCGTGCTATTCACTCTGATATCGATGAAGTCGACAACGTAGCACATGACTAACATAGCAAAATATAATGCAGGCATGTAATGGTGCACATATTTAACACGGCCCATAACAATGAATGGAAGGAAGTGGAAGAACCAACCCATGAATGGGTAGATACCGCCGTAGATCAACTTGTATAGAGAATTCTGGTTATCTGCCAGCACATCTAGCACGGACTCCGTACCCTTGATCCCGAAGTCATCATATTGTCTTTGCCATCTTAAGATGTAAGCAAGAACAATGCCAATGAAAACGAAAATCGATAAAGTAGAGGTCCAGGTAGTTGCTGGAGAACCGATCAAAAAGTATTTGTAGTTGTCGTCGCCCCAACCACAAAGTCTGATACCGACATTCAATGTAGGCCATTGCCACCAGTTAGAAGCCAAGTCATCCTGCTTCTCGTGATCTGGAACAAGAGCGTTGTTGGTAGCCATCATAGCAATGTTTAATTGTATGAAATCCTTGTAAAATGAGGTTTTTGGTAACTTGAAATCTTCAGGTGGATTTGGTAAATTTTCATTAACGTGATCTTCCACGTTCCACCAGGTTCTCTTGTCTCTCATGAAAGGTGATGGCCAACAAACAACTTCACCTTGTCTAAAACCCCATGCAGGCAATTGGTTGTCGGTAACACCTAAGTAACAGCCTAAAACTTCGTTCTTAAATCTAACAGATGAGGTTAGAGGATGTAACTTCAAGGCATCTTCTGCACCATAATGATCAACTATTTCAACAATCCAGTTATCCTTATCATCGCCAACTGTTTCGTCACCGTAACCAGAGACTTCCCAGACGCCCTTGGTAACTGGTGCTGGGACTTCGTGTGAGTGTAAGTTTCTACCGGTCATTTTATGAACGATTCTCACCCTCATACCATCAACAACATAGTGAGACTCCCTGAAACTGTTTCTTGGATCATCTCTGACTAGCTCTAAGACCCAATCATTGTTCGCATCCTTGTGAGAGTATGTGGTAACTTGTTGTTGCTTGGAGCCTTCAGGATATGTTTGAACGTGAGAGTGTAATAAACCACCACTCAATGATTGTGATTTCAGAGTAAATGAAGAGTCGATGGTCATAACGTCTCTAGGACCAGAGACTAAAGTAGAGCCATTCAAGTTGGCTTGGAACAAGGAAGACATGGTAGCATCACCCGTACCTGTTCCAGACAATAAATCGAAGTGGATCTTGAAGCAGATCATAAAGACAGCAAGTGGGACAATACAAAGCGCAAAGATTCTAGTGGCCCAGTGTGCTGCGTATCTCTTGATGGTGACACCCTTACCGACCTTACCAAAGAGGTACCAGAGGTCGCAAATGGTGTAAACACCGACTAACGCGGTAACGAATAGACCTACCATCTTGACTGAGTCGACACAACCAATACTGATACCAGTAAGAAGAAGCCATTTAAACCATTTCTTGGTGAATACTTTCTCTGGATCTCTGTTCAAGTTGTGGAAGGTGTACATGCAGAGAACAGTAGTGCACGTGAAAAACAAAAGCATCGAGTCCAATAAAATAAATCTGGCCAAAGTAGTGTAAGTGGTTTCAAGGCAAACCATCAAGGTGAACAGCCAGGTAACCTTTCTGTTGTAACCAATTTGTTTCATGGTGTAGTAAGCAACTGGAACCATCAAAGCGCCGAAAGTGGCATTGAACATTCTCATCTTGACATAATCAATGTATTCAGGATATTCTTGACCAGATGGGAAGTCCCACGAACCATTGTAACCAGCCAAGTATCCGGAGAAACCGACTAGCATCTTTCCCAATGGAGGATGAACATCGTGATAGAAAGAGTGTCTCAAATAATACGAACCAAACTTACCGAAATGCGCTTCATCCCAAACAACGTGGTTGTTCAAGCCAATCTTGTACATACGAACAAAGAAAGAGAGTGCTGTGAAAAGGATTGGAGCCAAGTAATTCTCAACTTTCAATAGGTCTCTGTATGTTCTAGAAGGTGATAACTCGTCAGGGAGCTCAACTTCTTGTTTGGAAGAGTCCTTCTTGGCCAGATGTATTAGTTTTTCCTTCATTTCCGATTCCGTGATGGAGAAATCGACGTCCTCCTTAGAGGAGACGACAACTCTGTCCTTCTTCGAGGCTGACATTGCGAGGTGTGCTTGCTGAAAGGAGACCAAAGGCAAGACCGAAGAAACGAGAGCGGAAAGGAAGAAACAACAATGAGGTCGAAAACAGTAGCGATGCGACGAAGATCCACGAAGAATGTGTATGCTGACACGACTTGTATGTTCACTCACTCTTCTCAAACTTCATTGACACCGTGTCTTTTCCACAAACGCGCGACGGGAAAACAAAAAAATAGCGAAAAAGAAAATAAAAAAGAGGGGTCAACTGGGAATTGAACCCAGGGCCTCTCGCACCCAAAGCGAGAATCATACCACTAGACCATTAACCCGTCCTTGTTTTTCTGTTGAGCTTACCTTGCTTCAAATGCAAGGCGGCACGTGACCAATCCCCAAATTTGAGATAGGTCAATTGATTGCAGACATAGGTGAGAAGCAGGTTGAGTACTACGGAGCCACTAGCCTCATCTCGCTCTCTTCATTCAAACACGAATATTTGCGCAACAAGATTATTCATGTTTAAGGTGATCGTAAATACTGAAGTAGTTGAACTCCAACAGGTTCTTAATGGAAGGGCACACATGTGTCTTAACAGCTCCGCTTTCACACTGAAATTGGCGGAGAGCAACCACACTGGGATGATTGGTATTCATTCTCTTCTTGCTCTTCTAGGTTCAAGCATCCATGACTATTTTGATGAAAGCAACCTCCCAATTCCTGTGAATGGAAGCGGCCACAAAGTCACTGTCATAATATTATAAGGCCATTTGAATCGAGTTTTTCTAAATGTTCAGCTAAACACAGCCGATGTGGAGATCATGGGCAACTCTCAGTTTATGTTATCCGACAACGATATTTTATAAGCCATCAGAGTATGGAACTCGTCCCTCTTTCTGCTCGTCAACATCTAAATTAGTTTGAACATTTTTGAAGGTTCCATTAAAGCTACTCCCCTGAAGCACACAAGTTCCTCGGATAACGAAAAATATCAATTTTTCGGTTTAGTTACGCGTACAGTACAGAGATGCATCTAACGCATTTTTGAGCTTGACCGTTTTGCTGGATTAATCGGAGAATCGTCAAAGTGGCAAAAATAGCCAAAAATATTTATCATAATAAAACGCAAAACTTGTGGAATCGTCTTTTAGTATTTACGCAAGGTTAGAGATCTAGATAAGAAAGAGATAAGGAGAGAGATGATGGACTACGAGCAGTCGACTGAAAAGATAAATAGAAGTGGAAACTGGACGTTTGCAATTCGTAAAAGGAAAGCAGGTGAAATTAAAAGAATATAAGATGTGAATAAAATAGCTTGGCTGTGTTACAACCCTGATTACCGCCACATATTTATGCGAGGGGTTGTAGCTTGATTCCATCTCTTAAAGTGTCTCTTGTGCTACCTTCACCGTACTTAGAATAGCCAAGATAGCCAATGTTTGAGCCCAAGACATAGAATGTGTCTCTGTTGTAAGCGGTTATTTCAAGGCCCTTCTTGACTCTCTCCACCAAATCTGGATTAGAAGTGAAGTATCTACCAACAGCGATGAGGGTACGATCATTCTTATTGACTGCTGGTTCCAGTCTGTCGATGTGCCGGGAATCTAAGTAACCACCTGCTCTAATGATGACACCCTTCCAGATGAGTTCAGGCCAAGTAAAGTCGACATTAGCTGCTTCTGAGTTATCATGGCCACTGGGGAATCTAGGTTCCACGAGGGAGATGTATGCGAGTCTCTTTCCTTCCTTTGCTCTTCTCTCTAATTCACTGAGAAGGTAACCCCAGGTAACAATCGGGTTGATTTCAGCCTTGTAACCAGCACCACCTTGATATTCTGCGTATGGCGATACTCTGATGGCAACTCTTTCTGCACCAACTGCCTCAATGATGGCATCGACAACTTCAAGAATAAATCTTGCTCTGTTTTCGATAGATCCACCATACTCATCAGTTCTCTTGTTTGAGATTTGTTGTAAGAACTGATCGAGTAAGTATTGGTGAGCAGCATGAATTTCCACAATATCAAAACCAGCCTCATCGACAGCACGCTTTGCAGATGCTGCGTACTCTTTAATCATTGCCTTGATTTCTGGAATGGTAATTTCACGTAATTCGTTACCTACCTCCTTTGCTGCTTTCTCACTTGCCTCATCGAAATAAATAGCGGACGGTGCAACGAAGGGTAAGTTACGCTTCTTTAGTGCCAATGGGTCTGCAGTTCTACCCAAATTCCAGAGTTGAGCTGCAATGAAGGTACCCTTAGAATGAACGGAATCGGTGATCTTTCTGAATGCCTTGACTTGAGCTGGTGTATGAATCATTGGGGCATTCTCAAAGAGACCGAATTCCGGAGCTGGGAAAGTAGCTTCAACGATTAGCAATCCACCGTTGTTCTCTGCTCTATCGGTGTAGTATTCCAGCATGGAATCTGTCGCAACAAAGTCTTCGGAGTTTCTGAAACGAGTGGTAGGTGCATGCACGAGGCGGTTTTTCAAAATCACTGGGCCAACATTGATTGGCTTGAACAAGTTGGAGTTTGCTAATGATTTTGGTGGGACTGAGGAGCTCACTGTAATAGAGGATTCTTCTTTCATTGTTTTCGAGGTGGGTTTGAGGTCGAGTTTAGTTTGGGTGTTAGTGAAGCTAAGCTCTTTTCTCTTGCCTTTTTTTGATAAATGTTTGAACCGAAAACATCGAGGCCATTATCAGAAAGTTGGTGGGAGTGTGACTGGTATTTATATCCTCCGTATCCGGTCAAAGTGACATTAAAATGATTGTGGAGAGATTGTGGATTATTAATGGTAGGAAGTAACAGATGATTATTAATTGGCCCCCCGAAGACAACCTTAGGGCATGAGGTTGCGATAGCCATTATTTCGCGCAATCCATCTGCACCATCTGCCTGGCATATGCACGCTACCTATTTGGGTAAGTTAAGCGATTCTCCTTATCGAGCCCGATACGGCTGAGATTTATTTTTCTGGGGACGTTGAATTGACGGGCGCTGCTCAAAGATGTTACATGTTACATTTCGGAGTTCGAAGATGGGCCTTTTTGCCTGGGCTGGACTGCCTGATGTGTATGCAAATGAAGTGACGATTGGTTGCATGCTCTATCTTAATTACATGACTCGTGGCACTAGATTCGGTACCTGGCAAATCCTGCTGGTAGCACGGCTCCAGTATATTTCCCAGAACACTAGTTTTTTCTGCATGCTGAAAAAGTGATGGTTTTATCCGATTGGCTAACTTATCATATATGCAAGAGCAAAAAGGCCTTATGTCTAGATTATCTGAACTAGTGAAAATGTTTTCTCAGGAGATTCTGAGGTATGTATTGTTTTCCAATGAATAACATTGATTTCTTTTTCCTTACAGTGAAAAATCCTGGCATTTTCCCAAGAACTAGAATTGACTATAGAGATCCACACGTATCTGGTGGATGCCAGGTTTCTTATCTCAGCATACACTTTCCGTGATACTTTCCGCGCCATATTATCCATACTCAAAGTACCCATTTCCAGTAATCCATGTTCCTTTTTTTCTTTCATGTGTCTAATCCTGCTCGAAATCAACCGCATCTTCAAGACCGACTCTAAATTATGCACCTGATTTGAAATGTTTCAACTGCCATTGGTCCAGTAAATCAATCACAATTTTCGTCACAGGTATATCAAAATCGATACAATATACCCGTAGACGACATCCCCACATACAGAAACCATACTGTTGGAGGTACCTTTAAGATTTCTATACCCTTTCAGTTTTATATCCCCCAGCAGCACCTTATTCCATGCGTCCAAAGTCCTTTCAGGTCTAAAGTCATCCGAATGTTCATAGCTACCAACTGGTCTTCATTATAATCTATAAGAACTATTATTTCCACCTGAGCTACACTAGTACATGCACCAGATGTCTTATCTAGTACTTGATATGTCAAGATAGAATTGATCAAAGCTTGTTACATTCTCTATAAGTATGTCAAAAAGGTTAAAAGTATAGAATGAACCACTCAATAAACTGTATGAAAGGATTAGTGTAGGAATCGGCTCGTAGACCCCCATGTGGTGGCACGCCCTAACTCTCATCTTTCATAGTTGATTGATTAGATACCTTTAAACATTATGGGAGTAGCTGTCAACACCGGGGTGCACAGTTTACTCCAATTCCTTAATGATGTAAGAACACAGTAGTGAGAAATGATATTATGAGTTCATTTTTGAACATTATTGAGCTTTTGTTGTTTTCCTTTTGACAAAAATTTTAAATGGAGACTACTCAGAGACTAACTGGACACCAACAATTACTATATGCACAGTCAAGGGGCCAAGGTTCATTGGGTTGAAATGGGAAAGTTAATCACAAAACTCCTAAGTTATTGGCATGGTGTGGACAATCAATTTATTTTTTCTCATATAGAAAGGTGTGGTTCTGGCAGCTTCATCTTTATCAAGCAAATCGATGGGATCCTTGTGATTAATGAATTTGGCATGACTCATTAGGTGTGCGTGTAAGAGAAAAAAGACATAATAATTGATTCGGCACATAGCAGGAGTACTAAGTTGAGAGGCAGAAGAGTTTTGGCCATGGAGAAACTCCCACAGAATTGTAGTAACTCTGCAATCGTTAGGATTGGAGATGGAGTTTAGAGTTCAACGTGCTCACAAAGACACGACGTGTAGAATCTATTATTCAGTAGAACTGCGTTGAACGCATATCAGAAGAGGCATTTCAGGTGTTTGGAGTCTATTATTCAGGTGAAGCATCTATAAAACCTCTTTCACCGATGAATTGAAAACTTGTGATCGTTCCAGCTTCGGGTGGTTTTGAAAATGTTGGATAACTAAAGATGGAATCTCTTAGGCAGGAAGTTCAAATCTCTGACAATTGTAATAATGCAACGCTCTTCTGCTTGAGTGCAGGTCACGTGACTTATAGGCATTAAAAATATGTGAAAATTTTGAAGGTCCGTAGATCCCTTTGTAGCTCAGTTGGAAGAGCGCAAGACTGTAATGTTCCAAGACATCTTGAGGTCCCTGGTTCGATCCCGGGCGAAGGGAACTTAATCCGCCCTTACAAAGGCAACAATTTCCTCAGCTTTGGTGGCCCAGCTGGTTAAGGCGTCAGTCTCATAATCTGAAGATCGCGAGTTCGAATCTCGCCTAGAGCATTGCGAATGGAAATTGGTGTCTGGGGTGGATTTACTTTTTTTTTGGTTGACGTATAACATATTGAATCTTTTAAGATCTTACATACCTTTATGAGTATTGAACAGTTAATACTGAGTAGAGGAAATTTTTTACAGTCCTTTTAATGTATTCATTTGTTGTCTACGTTGTAGGCCAGCTACGTCGTAGTATTATTTAAGGTTCTTCACTCACCAATGAGTTAATTCGTCGCTTGTACTTATCCAAGACGGTAAGGGTTATGGGCCTTTTGGAATCATAAGCTTTAAAAGATAAAGAGTAACGTTTCGTCAACCCTTCACCAGTTTTATTCCAACAATTGCCATCATTTAGAGGGTACAATTCACCGAAAAAGTCATCTTCCTCGGTGGAGAGGAGAGAGAGTGTATCTCCACGTTCTCTTTCCCTCAGCAACACCGATTTCTCAAAGTTTTGTAAGCTTGCATTCAAGTCGGAGTCGAGATCAAGATCCGGTTCTTCAACTTCAGCTCCTGCCTCAATGAGAAGGTCGTCATCCAAGTCAGGATCAATGTTCAAGCCTGCCAATTGTTCAATGCCTCCATCTTGCAGAATATCAGAGTGCACTTCAAGTGTGGGGTGCTGATAGTGCTTGCCGTTACTAGGTTGCGCAGCGTAGTTAGCCAAATCACTTGGTGAATGTAAATGAGATGTATTTACGCTAGACATTTCATTGTTGAATTTCAGCAGTATTGAAGATGTCACGGATGTGGTCGAAGCAGAGTTGGGCCTAACCGGCGTCGGCTGATGAATGGGTATGGTGGCTACGTCGCCGTCGTGATCAATCGCCGATTGAATGCTTTCGTCCGAGTCATTGTGGAGAAACGATTTTAGTATTATCGGACTTGCGCTTGTGTTTGAGATTGCCACTGCGTTAGTTGGTGTGTGATATATTTCAATATCGTTTGTGGACTTTTCAGATGCAATAAATGTTGTGAATGGTGATTGCAATGTGTAATCCTCTATTAGATCTATTTTGAACACTGCTATTGAGGAGACTAGTGCCTGGAAAGTTTCGATTGTTGTAGTATCCTCCGTGTTCAACGTGAGTCTCCAATATCGTACCGGGTTCTTAAGTGGTATAATGAATGTGTTATGATTTATTTTGATGAATTTTGAAGATGGCATTATCGGGTGAGTTAAAGAACCACAGGTTAGGTAATTGAGGGATGCATTCATCTGGTATATCTGAAACTTCCCCTGCGATATCAGGCTCGATTTGGAGTTGTTCGTTCGCACTACTGAGTGAATACTATTTTTGGCCTCGCCTATTATAGAACGTTCAGAGATGTTCTTATACACTGCAATTTCAGACTCTTGTAGATCGAAAAGTACTTTCCGATTGTCCTTCTTGGAGTGGATGTGTGTTTGTGATTGATCGTTGGCGCCTCTCTGTTTTTCCGAGAGCCTCGTTGACGTTTTCAAGAGCCGCCTGAACGGGTTCCTGCTCTTTGGCAGCGCTTCCTTCGGGCCTGCCTGCATCGGAATATTGATAAGAAGTACCGACTGTGTGCGGGCAGTTTCAAGTGAAGGATGGCAATGTGCTGTGTTATATACTAAGTAATCAATAGGGCAGTAGTAAGAAGTTAGAAGTAAGAAGTAAGGAGAAGACCTGCAGCTTGTTGTTGTTGATGCTAATTTGAGAACTCCAATTTCTCGCTCCTCGCTCTGTACATGATAGAGAGGGAGGGCAGGACAAACAGAAGAGCCGCCAGCAGTGAGAAAGAGGAGTGATCTATCACAGAGAGACAGGAAGCAGCAGCTACAGGACAATGAGCACGGAGAAGCGATTAAGAGACATGGTGGCCATGTTGCCACCGATTTTTGGAGGACACGCAGGGTCAGCGCATGGGTTAGCAACACGAGAAGCACAGGTAGTGCCGATGAGCAGCAGCATCGTCTTCGGGAAGCAATATGAAACACAGGAGACACAGCAAGAAGTGGCTGACTCAGATGTGAACAGCATCGACAGTACAGAGAGCAATGGAAGTGGTAGTGATAGTGATAATGATAGTGATGGTGCGTATGAAGAGGCGAATGAGACGGCGGAGATCTTCAGGGACATGGCTCAGAGAGACATATTACATTGTGGGAAAAGGAAACTTGCTACTGCCCATGTGACTATGATGGAGTCAGAACATTCAGGAGGATCATCATCACGCACGTCTATCTCGATAACGAACTTGTCGAAGAAGCTCAGTTTAAAGCGCAACTACTCCCTACCAGAGCAATTCAACAAATTCAGTGACAAGCTAAAGCCAAAGAACAGAAACAAGAACAGGAACAGATCCGTCTCCACTGGTTCAGGATCGCTTTTCGGCTCAAACTCTCTCAACACTAGTGCAGTCAGCGCGTCTCATTATACACACACATACGGACAGAACGACCACAGGGACATATTGAAGGACTTGAATTTGAACTTGCACCTTTTAGACTTGGACGATCGCTCAGAGATGAGAGCCAAGACACCGGATATCGACTTCAGCATGGATGTCGTGGCAGCACCGCCGCCAGATATTGCCGACGAGTACTTCCACCACCAGAAGCACACTCACGCATACCGTGGACTTGCTCCGTCTTCGAGCTCGTCGCTACCTATGCCACCGCTACCAGCACCAGCACCAGCACCGACAACAGCACCCTCTCTCTCGATGCCAGCGGGCTGGCACCTGAACGGCGGCGTCCTCCAGGAGTAGACGATAACAGAAAACAGAAAACAGGAAATCGGCCCCCCCACCGCCCACAGCCCACAGCCCACAGCCGCGGCAAGGGAATTGAATTTGCAATGACCCAGTGACCAGTGACCCGTCTCCGATGCGCCGGAGTTCTCTCTCTCTCTGCGCTGCGCTTTGCGGAGTCCAACGGTCGGAGCACGGGACCGGGGTCACCAACTGTCAGCGAAGGGAGCGAAGGACCCCCCACCACCATGACGGGGTCCCTATATGTCTATAAGAGCAGCACGTTCCCTCCTCCTCCAGTAGAGATGTGTGGCCGGTAGTGAGAGGCACTGCCACATGAAACTCCTGCCGGGGGGGGGGGGGGGGGGGGGGGGGGGGGCGGGGGGGGGGGGGGCGGCGGGGGGGGCCGGG
>JAMYHI010000379.1:0-18678 GCA_025531525.1 Pichia sp. P7020A | reverse complement strand
CCATTGAAGTTGTAGTAAAGGCTCGGGTTGAGATCCATATCCTTGAGCTTTTTCAATTGTTCTTGTTCTTCCTCCTTTTGTCTGACAAAGCATTGTGCCAAATAAATGAGGTTGTGAATGACCATATTATTGTTGGTGTGAGAAATGACATTGCTATCCAAGTATTTGAGTTTAACGGAAGATTCCATTTTCACCACTTGATTGAGAATCAAACTTTCCAATTCATCGAATCTGTGTTGACGAATGTGCTTATGTCTTAAGTTCAACATTGCAAATTTTGTGATCATTATGGAAGATGCAGCAATTGAGCTTGAAGTATAATTCGAGACGATATCCAGGTTAAACAACGCCAGTTCGCATAAAAACATTGAGCCCAATCTTCTCTCCACGTTATTTGGCTCTCCTGTATTCAAGAAAAGATCCAGGAAAATCTCAGGAGATGGGTATGATAAATCCCAGTTTAGTGATGTTAGAATATTGAATTCAATCTTGAGGAATGTTGGCTTTGCAGACTGTTCGTAGCCTGATCTCTTGATGAGAGCGTTGAGTATGTTACCCTTTGGTTTATTTTCATTATATTTTGATGCAATCCATAGACAACAGAATCCAATCAGACGACAGTTATTGATTTCAATGTTGGTATTACTTGTGAACGAATCAAACAAGTGGACAGCAAGAGAGAAAGTCGAGGATGACCAGCCTAATCTGAAACACACATCTAAGAGTGAATTGAGGATGGAACTTCTTAAAATCTTCACTTGGTCTTGTTTAGGAGATGTTGGTAATTTTTCCTCAATGTCCAAATCTAATTGGACGAGATGTTTGTGGATGTCATTTCTGTATTCTAGAATGGTAAGCTGATGATTTCTTTTTTCGACCATTCTAACCATTTCCTGGTTGTACTTAGAGACGGACATGATTGGTTCTGATTTTGGAGATGATTTTAATTTTTTTTCCTTACTTTAAAGGTTGTCACTAATTTTTTTTCGTCTTGATAAGTCTAGAGGTAGGTATCAGTCAAATTTGTGATGGAACAGTTCTTGAAGTGATAAGATAATCGAAGTCAAAAATTAAAAATCAAAGTGAAATGGAAGGAAGGAAATAATAAAATAAATTCGAATTGAAGTGAAAGGGCACAGACAAGCAGAAAAATATGAGTTGATCGGTGATGTGAAGTTGAATTGAGCGATTGAGGATACCCGTTAACAGCAATTCAATTGGTAAATATGTAAATAAATAGAGTAGATGCAAATGCTGAAAGAAAATGTGAATGCAAAGAAAGTAAATGTGAAAAGGAAGTAGAAGTGAAACGGAAAGAAGAGAACAAGAGTTCAGTTGGATGAAGATGTGAAGAGGATATGTGAAAGAGGCAGAAGAGGGCTATAGAAGCTGAGATTGAAGAGACTGATATCCAATATGAGCTAATCTTTCAAATAGGAGACGATTGATACCAGTTGATGTGAGAAAATGAATCGAGATGTGACGAGTAGCTAATGTGAGATTGTGGTGTGTAGATGATTGTGCCGTAGTATGTATGGAGGGAGTTTCTTTATATGTGGGTTCTGTGTCTGCGTCTGCTTTTGCACCTGCTGCTGTTAGTGTGTGCTGCAGTGCTTCTTGCTTGTCTGCTGGTACTTGCTGTCTTACTAGTCTTAATCAGGTGTTGGGTGTGCTGTGTTGGTTCTGTCGTCCGTCCGTCCACCTTAACCTCTGAGCACTGAGCATTCGCTGAGCAACCCTCCGCCAGCAACCCTCACGCCGCATTCGCTGAGCGCTCCCATGCCCCCCCATGCCCTATCGCCCAATGTGGCAATTTCCCCTTTTCGGATTTGCAGTGCCCTCCAGGCTTTTTTTTCCTTTTACCATCCACACGGGCAATTTCAATTTCAGTTTCGGTGGCTCAGCGGTCACAAGGGTTCTAAATTCTCTCCGCTATTCGCTATTCGGCCGCCCGTCGTCAGGCTTTGGCTCAGGCTCAGGCTCAACCTGCCCATATATTATTTATTGCAACATTAGTCAACTGCCCCTTCCGCTTTTAGTGTGGTCTGGCTAGCTTCTGGTTTCTGGCGAGACAGCTATATCTAGAACTGGTTCCGGATCCGCTTAAGCGATCTATTAATACTAGATATAACACATGTTACATGCTACTATACGCTAAACTTTATAGGACTCTACGTATATCTATTTACAGCTTATTGTCTCACCACGTCAGAGAGTCTTCCAAAGGATATCACTCCCTCAATGCGGTTAGCACCGGCAAGTAGCATTACCAATCGGTCGACACCCATACCCCATCCACCAGTTGGGGGCATCCCCCATTCCATAGCCTTCACATAGCTAGAATCAGGGATAATGCTCTCTATATCCCCCATATCTTTATTTACTTGTTGTTGTGTAAATTTATGTGCTTGTTTAAATGGATTGTTCTCTTCCTCATATGCATTCATATATTCACGACCATCAATGAAACATTCAAAACGTCGACTTATTCCAAATTTATCCGATTTCGCAAGAGGGGATACAATCTCAGGAACATTATAAATGAATGTTGGAATTTGTGATCCAACACATAATGGTTCCAAATATTCTTCCGTTAATGAGTTGATAATATCCGATGATGTGCGATGTTTTAAACTCTCCGGATTAACACTTTTATTCACCGCGCTGTAGAATTGGGCTAGACCTTCTTTAGTCAAATCTTCAACTCTCAATTCCACTCCAGTTTGAGCTTGAAGTTCAGGAAGAAACTCAATTCTCTTGAATTGACCTCCATTGGCCTCAATCAATTTGAGAATCTCTTCACTTTTATCTTTAAATGCGTGTAATTTACCTCCTTCATGGGCATCCCTCAAAACACCGTTTAATATGTACACGATCATCTCCTCACTCATTTTCATTAGTTCATCTAACCCTATGAAGGTCTGATAGAATTCACATGTCGTAAACTCCGGATTGTGTGTGGAATCAATCCCCTCATTTCTAAATGATTTTCCAATCTCATACACTTTATCAAATCCGGCAATGATGAGTCTTTTCAACCACAATTCGGGTGCAACCCGTAAATTCAGTTTGACTGGCACATCATTCCCAGTTTCATCCTTCATTTGAACGTGTTGTGAAATAGTGCCAAATGGTGTCGCATTGGCTCCACTATTCCCACTGCAAATTATAGGTGTCTCAACCGCCATAAACTCTCTCTGTTCTAAAAATTCTCTAATGAGTCTGATAATGGAACTACGTAACACCATCACTTCGACACTTCTCTTGTTAGCCAAATAATCAATGACTCGGTTTGCATTCACTTTACCTGAATCGTTGAATTTAACGGGAATTGGGTGTAACGAAGGTGCTGCTAATATGATAGGCTGGATGAGTTTCACTGATAACTCTCCTACTTTAGTAACTCCAACACGACCAATGCCCATTATTTGATCTCCGGGCCTCAATCCACCATGTAATTCAATGAATTTGGCCCTCTCGAGACCCATCACCTTATGGTGAACAATAAGTTGCACTCTTTGCATGTCTTGCCAGATATCAATGAACATACTCCCCTTACCAGCCTTACGTATGCTACCAACTTTACCACTGATGATATATAAAGGATCGGAATCAAAATCAGTAGTGTTATCAGGGGTTATTCTCCCCTCGTAACGATTTTTGAATTCTGGCACGCGGACTTTCTCCACTCTAACATCACTTTTCATTCCTTCGATAAGTTTAGAAGTGGCATCTTTCAAAGTCGGGTAGTAATTACAATCTTGTTCATGGTATGGTAGTGTCGATATCTGATTCTTACGAAACGCAAAATCAGATTCTTCTGTAATGGTCTTCGTTGCAGGTGTCGATGACTTCTTTGCTGATCCCTTGGCAGGAACAGATGTTGCTGTTTGTATGTACCTTCGAGAACAGTGCAAGACCAATTGTGGCACTCGAGTCCGACCTGTTAACATTGTATGCACTGCGCAAACTACTCGTTGATATTCCTTGCTGATTTCCACACTAGTTCCAGGTTCCAGGTTCCAGGCTGTAAAGGCTCTCGCTGATGACAGATTTGGGTCTTTTGTCCTTTGTCTTTTGTTTTGGTGAAATTCATGCCGCGATAGATCGGTGATCAGTGCGATTCGCGATTTGCCAATTTCGCATTTCTCGCAATTTCGCATTTTTCGTCGACAGACACTCAACATGAATCTTGTCACTTGTCTAGCATCCGTTCTTTCACAATTTATTAAATATTCGGATACTCGAGTGGATCAGTTACACATCGAGCCATCGAGATGCAATCATTCCAACCTGCTCGTGGCCAACTGCGACTACTGCAAAGATATGCAGTGAGATTTAACTCGAACGCGTCAGCTGCTGCTCCTGCTGCTACTACTGCTAAATCAGACCTTCATGATGAGAATACCATCGATGTCGATATTGGTACAAACACAACCATCGAGACTGAGTCCGTTCATGTGACTGAATCCCATAGACTTCTGAATGCACACAATCAGCCTTATGATGGTCCACTTGAGGAAATAAGTGAGATGTCAGAAGCTGAATTTAATGAAGAATTGAACAAATGGCCAAGCGCAACATCAGGTAGGGAAGAAGTACTTCAATCACGTTTTGAGAAACTTTTATCCCTCTATGGTAACAAAGATAAGTTGAGAAAGCAGTTTTCCTCTTCTTCCTCTCTTTTGGCAAAATTCCCAAACTTACTCCCATCTGATAAATTATCACCATACACTGAAGCTGAATTGGCGATCAGACAGAAACATCATCAACAAGTTATGGGAGATTTAGGATCTAAGATCATTAACGTTTATAAACCTCATGAACTCATCACCAACCCACCTTCTGTGAACCAAGTTACCGTTGAAAAGCTGTTAGCGGCAGGTGCTCACCTCGGTAGATCCACCACACTTTACAACCATCATTTCCAACCGTTCATTTACGGGAAATATAAGGGATTACACATTATTGACCTTGAGCAAACTGCATCATATTTGAAGCATGCATCTAAAGTTATTGAGAAAGTTGTTGAAAATGGAGGTATCGTGCTCTTCTTAGGTCTCAAAATTGGACAATTGAGATCAATCAAGGTAGCTGCAACCAGATGTAATGGTTACTATGTTGCTAAGAAATGGATTCCAGGTGCCATTACCAATTCTTTAGAAAATCCAAAACCAAGACATGAAGTTGACATGCAAGATTTCAAAACTAATAGAGAACTAACTACTGATCAAGAGAATCAAGTTGTCAAACCAGATCTCATTGTCATTCTCAACCCAGAGAATGCATCTGTTGCCATTAAAGAGGCTAATCAGGCTAGAATTCCAACTATCGGTATTGTTGATACAAACGTGGATCCAAACTTGGTCACATACCCAATTCCTGCTAACAGTAACTCCACAAGAGTCACCAACCTCATCACCGGTGTTTTGGGCAAGTCTGCAGAGGCTGGATTGAAGAGAAGAATACAAAAAGTTGCGGAATACAAGAAAACGTTGGGTATGGAACCAACTGAAGCTTTCGTTCAAGTGGAGAGAGCCATTACCGAATGAATGCATCGACGAACTGACTGACTGTTTGATTACATTTTCATTAATTAATTGTTAATCGTCACAAACAATAACGATTTAGAACACTTCTATATAACTACTCACTTCGCCTCCCTTCCTCCCTCCCTTGCCTCCTTCGTTCCTCCTATTCCTATTCACCTTTTCACTTCTGTACATACATAACATAATTGCACGCCAAACATGAACAAACTTACTGCTTACTGCTCTTTTTCTCCCTCGAATTCCTCCTCTTCGTCATCAGACTCTGAGTCAGATCTGTCATCCTTCTTGATATTGTAGAATGCAATTCTAATGGCGATTCTGAGAATGAGGAAGAGCCAGTATAAATTGACGAGTTGCAATGCAAATATCAACGTAAACACCATTGGTTGGGAGATCCAACACTTATACTGTTGGGTAGCAAAATCCAAGACGTGAGGGCCAACAGTGAGGAATTCAGTGGCAACAGACCATAAGATTTTGAGGTTCAACCAATGTCTGGTGTAGACCCATGCACACACGAAGATGATGAAAAATGGGATTTCAATAATCGCATTGATGTAGTTAAGAGTCTTTGAGAAACCAAGGAAAAAATCAGAGATATCCATAGTGATATAGATAGCCAAACCCATCCTTGTGAAGTTGAACATGTAAGACAAACTGATCAACAAAATGGTGACAATGTGATGGAAAACCAACTCATAAAAGTCCTTTCTTGGCTTTTCGAGTTGTAACATCAAAATAAGGGCTTGTTGAGTCCAAAATCCAGCTTGGAAAAGATAGTAAAATTTGAACATCCATGTGTTTTGTGTATGTGGGTAACCCTCATAGAATTCAGAAGTCTTGAAAAACCACATTGGAGAATGGTACATAATGTATAATCCCAATGGACCCGTGATACCATAATAAAAGACGGCATAAGTCTGTTCTGTGAATCTAGAAACCTTGGATTTACTTCTCAGGCCGAAATAAAGAGCAATTGGTCTTAAGATCAGTTGCACCATGAACTCTCTCAAGAAAGTGAAGAAAATCATCATGTAAAAGACAAAGGCAAAATCTTTCCAACCCTTCTCATATAAAGGCTCATCACCAGTGCCTGAGACCTTGTATGATAGCTTCAAAAACCTGTGTAATGGATTCGATTCCGTGTAGTTATTTGAGAGAAGATAGACTAAGTTAAGTACAATCATGATAAAGAGAGGAACCAGCCAAATATATCTATAACATAAGATTTTCACAGAGAAATATAGCTTTCTGAACACATCGAAGTCATTACCATCCTTGATGGGCGTGTTGAGGATATTCTGCTGTTGTTCTTCTGCTTGTGCAACATCCTTGACAGATCTTCCGTTTTGGATACCTGGCACGGCGTTGTCACCTAGGTACATTTTCCCCACGGAGGAGCGGCGTCTGTGTTTGACTGGCGAGGCTGGCTGGCTGGACATGGTTGCCACTAGAGAGTGTTTTGCTGTGCGGTGCTGTGCTGTGCGGAATGAATAGACACGGGCCTGTTCCCTGTTCTCTGTTCTGTCTTCAGTCCGTTGTCCGTTGTCTGTTTGCGTTTTAACGGCTCTCTCTCAGCCTCGCAGCCTGCCGTTCCGAAATTTATGAAATTCTGGAAATTCTGTAATTCTGAGCAAGCGAAAAGCGAAAAGCGAAAAGTCTCTTGATTTCTGGGGGAACAAAGAACAAAGCAAAAGACGGAGCACAAGGACAAAGCGTATATGGCTTTTGGGCAGGCTCAGCTCTCTGCTCTCAGCTGACGCGTCCATTGTAGAGCAGAAACGCACGGAAGGGCGACCAGGAAGCACATCACAGCACAGCACAACGCAGCACACCGTATACATGGGCAACATGACTAAATATCCTGCTGCGCTCTGGCGAGCCGGTTTCAGAGGTCTCGCAAAGCGCAGACGCAGATATCTGCTGATATGGCTACCGATTGCAGCACTGTGCGCCTGGTACGCGCTGAGTGCACCTAAGGAAGGTGGGGCTGCAGTGGTGGTGGAGGAAGAAATAAATAGGGACAACTACGATCCATTGAAGATGGACTATCTGGATTTGGATTACATTGAGTTAAACCCAGACGATCTTCATTCCACACGAAACCGATTGCTCAATGACGATGTCGACAACACGGATAATATTACCGAATATGTGGGGGTATCTAATACTACATCCCTTCTACATGACCTCATGCCCATTTTAGAGAATAGCAAACCTTCAATAGGGTACCAACTCAAATTTGAGAAGGACAATAAATTCACAAAATTTAATAGATTCACGAGGAAACATTTACCTCGCGTTTACGGTAAGAACGGCGTCATAAATGTCGCCGTTCACGATATGGGGCCCGATGTTCCCATCTTATCCAAAAATTATCTAGGCGAGTCGTTGTATCTCCCAGACGACTTATATCAAGAATTGAAAATCTCTCACAAAACATTTGTTGACAGCATACCAGAGACTTATGAACTTGGGACGTATGCCGGAACGGGAATTGTTTTCATCGGGGGTGGTAAGTTCTCATGGCTTTCTCTCTTGAGTATAGAGAATATCCGTTCAGTTGGATCTAAATTACCCATTGAACTAATCATTCCCGAGAAGGAAGATTACGAACCTCAACTTTGTGAAGTCTTTTTGCCAAAACTCAATGCCAAATGCGTTCTTCTGTATGATCTTTTACCAAAAACCAGCGAAATGCCATTCACACTCTCAGGATATCAATACAAATCCATCGCCATCTTGGCATCGAGTTTTGAAAATCTGCTTCTCTTGGACTCTGATAACATTGCGGTGCAAAACCCTGATAATTTATTCTCTTCAGAACCATACCTTTCCGATGGTATGATATTGTGGCCAGATTTTTGGCGTCGTGTCACTCATCCCTTATATTATGATCTTGCAGGTTACAAGATCTCTGAGGAACGGGTCAGAAATGGCATTGATCACAAGACACCTTTTAAATATTACACAAATGATCACGAAAATGCCGATGAGGATATCCCATTACATGATCGAGGAGGTGCAATTCCAGATCTATCAACAGAATCTGGTCAGATTGTCGTCAACAAGAAAACTCACTTCAAAGCACTCTTATTGAGCTTATATTACAACGTGTACGGCCCTCATCATTATTACCCATTGTTTTCACAAGGTGCAAAGGGTGAAGGTGATAAAGAAACGTTTATTGCAGCTGCAGTGTTCTTCAAATTACCAGTGTATCAAGTAAGCAAACCCGTTAAAGTCGTGGGACACAGAGAAAACGAGAGTGATAATTTCAAAGGTGTTGGAATGGTTCAATTCAACCCTATCACGAATCTAGAATGCGAACAAAAGTATATGCGTCAGCTGAGTCAAAAGTTAGTATCACTAGGCAGATACTACAAATACGGAGAGAATGATTTCTGGAATTTTATGCTACAATGCACGGTTGATCCATTGTTTGTTCACAGTAACTTCCCAAAACTGGATCCCATCTCACTATATCAAAAAGATTTATTGAGAGATAGTAATGGCAGACATGTGCGGTTGTATGGTGATGATCCAGTGTTTGGATTTGATTTCGAAAAGAGGCAATGGAGAATAATCAATAAATATTTTTGCTCGAAAGTAGTGCCATTGGAACTCAAATACTTGCAGAACTCACCGATTTCAAGTGAGGAATTATGCAGAAATATTCGATCTCGATTAAGGTTCCTCTCTCAAACAGGTTCCTTGTGATGATTTAGACGACTGTCTCGAGACGAAACGAAACGTGATACATTCACAGAAATCATAATCTACGCATAATTTTTTTATAGATACTAAAAGGCTAGATAGCTTGATGGGACGTATATATATAACACACAATACAATTCAATATGGTACGAATCATTCCCCTTAAATGATTCTCTCCATCTCCGTTGCATAGATGAGAGCATTCCTAATGATAGACTTCTCATCCTTAACCTCATTCAATGCTGCAAGTTCCTCTCCAACAAGTTTCTCCTTCCTGGTGAAATACACGACACCATTTTCCAAAGTCCAATGGAAGTTCTCAACAAACTGTTTAGTTTCGGAAATTTCCTTCAAAAAGAGCAAGATACGCAAATTCTCAATTGGTAATTCTTTATAGACCTTCTCTAAATCAGTAGCAATGTTCACTCTGATGGAATTAAGAAGTTCTCCTTCAAAGATGTTATACTCCGTACATGGGAATTTATGCTTTGAGGATAAAGTTTCGTAAATTTGATTGAAATCACCGTCAATGATCCATTTCTCAAACTTGATAGGTATAGATAAAAACTTATCCTTTTCAAGATCATCGATACTCATCCCGTAGTTCTGGAAATTTTCAAGTTCAATGTGAAACATTGCTAAATCTCCCTGAGTCAGGAGCAGAAGTAAATATAAACTGAGTAATTTGTTCTTCTCATTACTCTCTGGTTGTATATGTTTCTGTTCATAGAATGGTTTTAGTTGCGTTATATAGTTGGAGAAATCCGTCATATGAAGTAGGTTAAGCGATACGGTGGCACCAATTTCCAAAATAGATCTAGCAATGACGAGATCATTAGGATTCACACTGCTTTGTACATTGGGGACGAATAGGTTGTTCTTAATAAGTTCGATCTTGATCGGCGTGAGCAGTTTGTTGCACGTTTCGTAATCTTGCTTCAAGTAGACCTCTGTAAGTTTTGTCGTGAGCTGTTCAAGAGACATTTTCAAATGACTAGTGTCTGTGTTGTGTTGATGTAGACTGGATGGGGGAGTATTGCGGCAATTGAAAGGCAAGCGTGGTAGCAGTGGCGTCTGACACCGCTCGATTTGCCCTCAGTTAAGGTAATCGAAACCACACGAACTTCAGGCCCAGCGGTGCGACTTTAGTTTTCATGACGATCGCGCAACGCAAATGCGAGTTGCGAGTTGCGAGTTGATAGTTATTGGTGGAAATTAAGGAAACACGGGAATATACAATACTGCTATCGAGAAGAATAATCTATTATGGACGAGGCAACTATAGCCTCAGTTGTATATGATTGATTGATTGATTGGAAGAAAAACAGAACAAGGAATGAAGTGAAGTGAAAAAGTGTAACAGTGGTTGAATGTTGATCAGTTTTGATCAATTCTTGACACCGTATTGCTTCTCGACTGCAACAATGATAGGTTCAATGACTTCAGCATTAGCCAAAGTACTCTGATCACCCAAACCCTTAGCTTCACCACTGACGATCTTTCTCAAGACTCTTCTGACGATCTTACCGGAACGGGTCTTTGGTAAGTCATCGACAATGATGATGGTCTTTGGAGCTGCAAATGGTCCAATTGTAGCTCTGATACTGAGTCTCAAATCTTGTCTGAGCTTTAACATGGTAGCATCATCGGTGATGATGGAATTGTCCTTCAATTGCACAAATGCAATGACTGCTTGACCGGTAATGTCATCGTTGACACCAACGACTGCAGCATCACTGACTCTAGCGGAGTCTTCTAAAAGAACTGCTTCAATTTCTGCAGTGGAGAGTCTGTGACCGGAAACGTTGACGACATCGTCAACTCTACCTCTGATCCAATAGTAACCGTCGTGATCTCTACCTGCACCATCACCGGTGAAATAGTAACCTGGATATGGCTTTAAATAAGTTTCCATGAATCTCTTGTGGTTCTTGTAAACGGTTCTTGCCATGGATGGCCATGTGTTCTTCACTGCAAGAACACCTTCAACGTCGTTACCTTCGAGAACCTTACCTGTGGTTGGGTCAATGATGACAGCATCAATACCAAAGAATGGAACAGTTGCTGCACCTGGTTTAGTTGGCACTGCACCGGCTAATGGAGCAATCAAGTGAGCACCGGATTCAGTTTGCCAATAGGTGTCTGAGATGTGACAACAACCGTGTCCAATTTTTTCATCATACCATTGCCAGATTTCAGATGCGATTGGTTCACCGACAGAACCTAAAGTTCTCAAGGAGGATAAATCATATTTAGCGATTTCATCCTCACCTGATTTCTTTAACATTCTCAATGCAGTTGGAGCAACATAGAAGTGGGTTGCCTTGTTTTGTTCAATGATTCTCCAGAATCTACCAAAGTTAGGGTATGCAGGAGTACCTTCAAAGATGATGGTAGAAACACCAAGGGATAATGGACCGTACAATGCATAAGAGTGACCAGTAATCCAACCGACATCACCGGCAGTGAAGAGAACATCTTCAGGTTGCAAGTCGAAAACGTATTTGGTGGTCATTGCCGCACCTAAAAGGTAACCACCCGTACAATGGACGACACCCTTTGGAGCACCTGTGGAACCAGAAGTGTATAACATGAAGAGTGGATCCTCTGCATTGACGGAAACTGGTGGACAGTAACCTGGGAATTCAGCGGCAACATCTTGCCAATAGAAATCTCTACCTTCTTGCATATAGATTTTATCGGAACCAGTTCTCTTGTAAACGAGGACTTTTTCAATAGATGGACACTCCTTGAGGGCTTCATCGACAATTTTCTTATTGTTGATGGTTTTACCACCTCTTTTACCTTCATCTGTAGTAATGAGAATTTTAGATTGAGCATCGGTGACTCTTTCCTTAATTGATCCTGCAGAGAAACCTGCAAAGATGACGGAATGGACAGCACCTAATCTAGCACAAGCTAACATTGCAATGATTGCCTCTGGAGTCATTGGTAAATAAATGGCGACGGTATCACCCTTTCTAACACCCCAAGACTTCAAGACGCCTGCGACTTGTGAGACTTCTCTCAAAAGTTCACCAAAGGTAATTTTTTTGTTCTCTGATTCATCATCTGCTTCAAAGACAATAGCGACTTTATCAGGGTTAGCAAAAGCGTGTCTATCGACACAATTGTAACAAGCATTTAATTCACCACCTAAAAACCAAGCAGCATCACCATTTTGCAAAGTACCAGACTTAACTTTGGTGAAATCTTTGTCCCAAGAGAGGAATTGTTTAGCCATTGGACCGAAGAAACCTTCTGGATCTTCAATGGATTGTTTGTACATTGCATCATATTCTTCCATAGAAGAGAGAGATTTTGTAGGTTGCTTGTCAAAGAAAGGTTGTGGAGTTGGTCTTGCAACAACACCATTTGCTTCATGAACAACAGAGTGAGTAGGTGCAGTCATTTTGAATATAAGGATTTGATTTCGAGCTCAATGTGTAGTTTTCCGAACGAGGATGAACGAAATGAAACGATCGTTTGATGAGTGGCAGATGGAACCGGTAAGAGGAAGAAGAAGAAGGTGTGAGCTGTGCCTGAGCAGAATAGACCTTGGCTTGCAGTGACTGACAGAAGTGAAAACTTTGTGAGAGAAGGGAGATAAGCAGCAGCCGCTGGGCACGTACCTTTTTCACCTTTCACCTTTCACCCGTGAAAGATCTGCCTTAAACAGTGACACTGACACTGATGGGTCGCCAGTCGCCAGTGGTTGTTCGAACTTCGCAGGCCCAAGGGAGCGCGTATGGGAACGGGAACACGGAACGCGGAACGGATTGGGTTTTGCCGGGCGGTAATTCTGATAATAATAATAATAATGGGTGAATACCGTTGGCGGTAATCTGCGCTGGCCGGTACTGCGCCACACCGCGCACCACCAGAAGCCAAAAGCCAGCTTTAAGTGCAGGGCCGACCACTGCAAAACGGGTGCTGCGCCACATGCAGCTGCTCGTCTCGTAGCTCGTAGCGGCGGACCAACAATTTCGCCGCCACCCACGCGAGCAAGCTCAAGAACAAGCAGCATCCACGACGTAATGTAGCTTGAGGTGGGAGGGAACATGGATCAGTGATACGCAGCTACAGCAAATAAAACGCACCAGAGAATGATGGTGGTGGTAATAGCCATTCAGTACACACAGGCTGCGATAAGGAGTACTCTATACAGATAGTGATGAATCCCGAATGTCCGCTCTCACTATGTGGCGGCTCAGCGGACCTTGCCTCATGAGCTTGTGCAAGCTTCCTTAATAAGTCGTGAAGTGCAGAGTTTTCCCGAGTCTGCAGCTCGTTCGGCTCAACAAAAGTGCGCTTATAGCTTTACATGCAGGCTATGGGCTCGCTTGGCGGCTCACCATGAACAGAAAAAGATAGCTAGAGGCTAGAGAATAGCGAATTGAGGACCGGAAAAGGGAAGAAGGAGAAAAAAAAATTAACTGCTTGCACGTGACTCTGCGTCGATCGACGGCAGCAGCGGCAGCAACAGCAGCAGCAACGCTGACTATCGATACCCCCCAACCCCCAACTACGCGCACGGCACGCGGCTTTGGGGCCAATTGCCGCTATGCTTTCTCACTACTCACTACTGCGCCCAAGCAGCACTGATAGATGCTATACAAGTGTATAGGGGAACTAATCGTATCCGTATATACGACGTACCATACGGGTTACCGTAACTGAGTCTGTGCTAACACCGAAGTTGTTGCTTGTTGTTTGTTGCCCCGTTTCAATGTGCAACGAGGCAACATATTCACCTGTTTTTGAAGTTTACCTCACCAACACCTCAACATCTTCCAGTAGTAACTATTAGTAACTTTTAGTACCGTACAGTGCACTGTAAGTTCTTGCACACAACTATTACTCCGACCATAACAGGAGCTGTATAATCGAACACCCCACGTCCCTAGCCCAAGGCCAGATCGAACTCATTTGGTTTTTCAAAACTCAAATTCCTCTCATCTCAAAGATCATTTCATCTTTCCTTCCTCATAATCTCATAATCCAATCAACCATCTTACCGCCCAATTTCTCGATATAAGCTCATCAGTTGACCACCTTGAAGTCTACACCATTTACGCACATCCATTCCATAGAACACGGAAGGCTGCACAACTGTCTATACCGTTGGGATTCCACATATTCTTTTCTCCCACTGAATACTCCCCCCTTCTCTCTTCTACCCTCCATTGAAGACTGAGTAGCCCCCCAACCGCATTAGCATTTCCACATTCCTATTCCAATTTACCTCAATACACACCACATCAACCAAACCAGTCCAAAAGAATCAATTGATCAATACACAATGTCCTCGCCACATCCGAATAATCCGAATGAGGAGTACTACTATAACCAACAACAACATCAGCACGATCAATCTCCACCTGCTCAATTGAACGTCCCTAAAGTAAGACCACATGCCACCAATGCCGCTCCTGCAACTCCAAGAATGCTTAGGCACGTCTCCGGTTCTAATGCAACAAATATCTCAGATGAGTATACGATAAATCCAGACTTTATGACTTCCCAAAGAACGCCTTCAAAGAAATTGCCCATATCTGCAAATGCCATTCATCAGAGACAAACATCAGCTCATACGCAAACATCAACGGATAGAACCGGATTATTACCAGGTATGGATTTTAATGGACAGAATTCACCAAGAGAATCACGTAGATCATCTAATCAGCCCTCAAACCAGTCTTCTTCACAACCACAAAACCAATACATGTATCAAGATATGCCACCGCCATCCCGTCACGCGCAGCCCTCAACGCCTCCTATCGTAGATAGATCACCTGCACCTGCACCGGTAGCAGCACCAATACGTGCACCTGAGCCACTACCTGAATTGAACCCAGCCCAAATTCCTCCCGCACCTGCCCCAACTCAACAGCAGCAGCAGCAGCAACAACAACAACAACAACAATTTCATAGAAAGGCTATTGGTGATTGGGAATTCACAAAGACAATTGGTGCTGGTTCAATGGGAAAAGTGAAACTCGCAAAGCATCGAGTGACACAAGAGATTTGTGCTATCAAAGTCGTCACAAGAGCTGCGAAAGTGTGGCAGAGACAACACATGAATGATCCACCTACAAGTGATCCACATCTCCTTACTCAAAGAAAGAAAGAATATGAAAAAGAAGTCGCTAGAGATAAAAGAACTATTAGAGAAGCAGCTTTGGGTAAGATATTATATCACCCCTTCATCTGCAGATTATATGAGATGTATTCAATGTCCAATCATTACTACATGCTATTTGAATACGTTTCAGGAGGTCAAATGCTTGATTATATTGTGGCTCATGGTTCACTAAAGGAATCACAAGCTAGAAAGTTTTGCCGTGGTATTGGGTCTGCTTTGGAATACTGTCATTCTAATAATATAGTTCACAGAGACTTGAAAATTGAGAATATAATGATCAACAATGCCGGTGAAATTAAAATCATTGATTTTGGATTATCAAACCTATATACTCATGATCATCTCTTGAAGACTTATTGTGGATCATTATATTTTGCAGCTCCAGAGTTACTATCTGCACATCCATATAGAGGACCGGAAGTTGACATATGGTCATTCGGTGTTGTCTTGTTCGTTCTAGTATGTGGTAGAGTGCCTTTTGATGATAAAAGTGTTAGTAACTTACACGAGAAGATTAAAAAGGGACACATTGATTATCCTGAACATTTATCACCTGATTGTATTAGCTTGATGAAAAGAATGTTGGTCGTCGATGTCACGAAAAGAGCGTCCATTCAAGATGTTTTGAATCACAGATGGATAAATAAAGGTTACAGTGGACCAGTTTCAAACTACATTCCAATTAGAACGCCATTGACAATGCCATTCAGTAGATCTGTTATAACTGAAATTGTCAATTTGAACTTGGCATCATCTGAAGAGCAGGTCGCCAATGATTTGACTGAGATCGTCCACTCAGAATATTATTTGAGATGTAGTGAAAATTGGAGGTTGAAAACATCAGGTCTTAAATATGATCCAACATTGTTAGATCCAACTAGGGGTTACCATCCTCTTGTCTCCATCTATTTTCTAGTTGATGAAATGCTTGAAAGGAAGAGAGCAAAGTTCGAACGCAATGCTATTACTGAGGCGAAGCAAGTCGGAAACACAAGCAATGTCAATCCTCTTTACACTACGCCTCATGTTCAACAAAATCCAGTTTTCAATGCTGCTTCACAACATCCAAATATGGCGCATGAACCTCAAAATAGGATTGTCACCCAGCCCGTTCCTCAACAATACCAACATGGCGGATTTCCAGAGACTTCAAATAGAGAGGTATTCCCAGGCCCTCCAAAACTTAACATTGAAGTTCCTACGGCTCCATATAGTTTACCCTTCCCAGAAGCTGCTCATACATCTCCACGTAATGATGTTTCTAACCGTTCTTTTAATAAAATGACAGGTACCAATGCGGCTAAGCAATTAAGCCCACCCCCATTCCAACAACAGTCACCAGTTGAAGAGAACGGTGTTAATGCTTTGCTAAGGAAATTGAGCACCAAGAAGCAACCATCAAAGGATGATGTGAGAAGAATTGGAAGTATGAAGGTTACTACTAAGGAGAAGCAACAACAACAACAACAGCAACAACAACAACAGATTCATCCCCTCCATTCCAACTCCTCGAGCCTCAGAAAGAAGTCACCCCACCATCAACGTGCTGCATCTGCATATACTCCAACTATTTTCAACCCAGACAACGACAAATTGCAAACCTTGCGCAATGAACCTACTGTCGCAACAACTAGGAAATTTCATCCATCAGCTAGAGCTAACTCTGTTGGCCACAGTCGTAAACATTCTCTCAATATTTCCAAGACTGGAACATACACAGTCGATGCCAATGCGCCACCATTACCTCAACTTGAGAACACTGCTGATTTCGGTGGGTTCTTTGATGATGAGATGGACAATATTACATTTGAAGACAATAAGCCTAAGAAGCTTACGGACAAGGAAATTATTGCCCAGTTTGAGAAGGCACCACCTAATTCAATGCCTTCCATTGAATATCCAAAGACGTTGTTCTTGAAAGGTTTCTTCTCTGTGCAGACCACCTCTACGAAACCATTGCCTATAATTAGATACGATATCATTACTGTGTTACCTCAGCTTGGTGTTCAGTTTGTGGAGGTGAAGGGCGGTTTCATTTGTGTTCACTATCCATCAATTGTGGATACACCTAAACGTCAAGTTAATAGAAGCACGGTGTCTACAAGTCATGATGATAATGCCTTAGGAAGTCCTACAAGGTCAACTAGAAATAGACTGGAAGAAGTTGGTGAGAGTGAACAATACCTAGATACTGTCGAAGGTTTAAAGACGCCAACCATCAGTGAAAGTTCATCTCAACGTTCAAGACCCGAGAAGAGTAGAGCTGATGATGCGAGTAGAACGTCTGATTCATTGGAGAAGAATACTAGCTCTAACAACAATGTTCTATTGACACCTAAAAACGGTCACAGAAGGAAGTTTTCACTTGGAAATGGAATTCTGGGCTCGAAGAAGGGTGAGAAGCTTACATTGTCTACAAGTATGAATTACAACAGCAGTGGTAATAATTACAACAATGAAGTACATATTCCTACTACTCCGGCACCTGCAAACTTGCTAAGGTCCAGCACAGATGAGAGTTCTGAATCATTGGCTCTTGACGAGACCAATGGTGCAAGTGACATGCTTGTTTCAAGTAGACTTGAGCAGCAAAATATGGGACACAGCAGAACACCATCTATGGCTAGCGCTCACGGATCTGAAACTCATGGAGCCATGGAGAGAAGTTCCAAAACCCCACTCAAGTTTGAGATTCATATCGTTAAGGTTCCACTTGTTGGATTATATGGTATCCAATTCAAGAAGGTGAGTGGTAATACGTGGTTATACAAGTCGTTGGCAAGTGAGATTTTAAGTAGACTTAATCTCTAACTGATTCCCCGTTTTATAGTCATTTTCTGTAATTGAAATCATAAATATTCTTATTCTAGAGGGGTAGCATAAGTGTGTTCCAAAGGGCGGCACGTGTTTGTAGATCGGCAAGTGTGAATACTGAACTGTAGGGCTGAGAACTGGGAACTGGGAGCGAGCACCGAGCACTCGCGCGAGACTGGACGGACCATCAATTGACAGTTGATGATTTCATGATACAGAATACAGGATACATGAAGCAACGTAACGATTACTTAGAAAAGAACTTAATACACCTATTGAGCGCATCGATAACACTCTCACATCATGGCTACATTATTCAGAGATATACGGCATATCGGATCTCTTCTCATCCGTTCCGTAGCGGCTCTCCATCTATTTACATCATCATGCTATGAAATTTCACAGACTGAAGGAGCAAGTATGTTACCTACACTTCAAATACATGGTGAT
>JAMYHI010000378.1:0-18776 GCA_025531525.1 Pichia sp. P7020A | reverse complement strand
TTTGACAAGAATATTGAAGAACCACGCCATTTTATCCAACTTCTACAATCATTCAATGAAGAAAAATGCATACCACCAATTCGGAAATGTTTTGTGAAGAGTATCAATGAGAGCTTCATTAAACTAATGTCTAGCACATCAATAGGCAAATTCTACGAAGTTTTCAAACTCGAGGCTAAAATCATCAACATCCAAGATTTGTATAACGTCCATCATTTCCCCAATGATATGTTTGATCAGATTCTTCAAAGAGATGCTAATGTACAATTGATGAAGACTATTATGGAGGGGTACCTAATAGAGACATATCAGGGGAAAGTCACACGGGGTTTCCAACGTGAATGTGGGTGGATTTCACAGAAGAGATACATGCGAGATGCATGGGAATCGACAATCTCTAAGTTTCTCGCAGATCAGCTATCACTGTTAGGGAAGCCCGTGGAAGAATCTTTGAAACAAATGTCTTCATATATAGAGAAATTATCAGAAGTGGCGGTGAAGATGGATAAGATTGTGCAAAATTGCACATCCAATGAAGCAAGTTCCGAGGCAGAGGCAGAGACAGAAACAGAAACGGAGACAGAGACAGAGACAGGGGAGAGAAATGTCCAATCTAGGGAGGTCATTGCCACCATTTCACGATTATCACAAGCTGCGATAACATCACACTGGAAGACCCACTTACAGAGGCCATTTCCGCGTCATTATGCCCATTATTTGAACTATAAATTGAAATCCATTGTGAAGGCAAACAGTCGTAAGAAGTTTGAGAATGATTTACATAAATTACGTTTGGGGATATCTATCATATTACCCATGTTCACGACATCTGAGAGAGTTGATTTTAAGAGATTATATGAGACAATGATCATTCCGAGAATGATATCAATTCTTTATGATGCGAATTTCAATATATACACAAATGTTATGGATGCTGAATTGGAGATTTCTGAACAATGTGATGAGTTATTACCTAAACATGAAGGTGGACAAGTTTTCTTGAAATCCATATGTGAAGCAGTGGAGATTGCGTATAATGATATAGATGGATTGAGAGAATTGGTGTGTGGGAAAGTACCGGAATTAGAAGGTTGGGAAATGGCTAAATTCATGTTTTTACCATTATCTATAGCGCCTCATGCTGCAGACATTGCAATGAAGAAAAAGGATGCTTTGGCGATGCCATCTGTGATGAATGCGGCAATGAGGCAGTTTAAAGTAGAAGTGAAGAATAGGGTTCAGAGTCGGAATGGGAATAAGAATGGTAATGGTAATGATTCTTGTAAGCTGAAGTTTGGGTTAGATTACGCCAATTCCCGGATGGAACTTGAGATGTCCACATATGATGGGACTCCTCTCCTTGTAAGCTGTAATATGTTTCAAGGATTGATATTGACACTTTTCGACGATGGGATTGAGAAGATAGATGTTTCAATGATTTCTCGAAAGTTGAATATGCGTGAAGATGTGGCAAGGAAACATTTGAGAGTGTTATCTTCAGAGAGGATGCGTTTATTGGTGGAAGTTGACGATGCATGGTGGATAGTCAACGAAAGATTTTCCATTCCTGCAAAATGTACGCGTAACGAGGCCGGAGTTGCCGTTCTTTATATCAAGTAAATGTGGATTAATGGGTAGATAATTATTAATGGTAGAAATATATGTAGATAGATAAGTAAAGGAAAGGAAAAGTTTAGGTAATATAAAGTAAATTAAAAAAATGAATGTCAAGCCTTATAAATGGCAATGGTCGAGGTATAATACGTGATGGGAGGCCATATATGTATAGCTTATAGTTGTGTAACGAGTAACGAGTGTAAGTAGTTGGAATGTGCACGTGCAAAAGAAAGTGGCAGCAGCGTCAGAATTAGACGTGTGCATTATTTGTATGAGTACGATTGTCAATGTCGTCTCTCCTCTTTTTTGATTTGACGATCCATCCGAAGAGGCCCTTTTTGCTGGGCGCAACGGAAGAAGAGGATGAAGATGTGTTTGCATTTGCATTTGCATGGATATTCGTTGATTGCTTCAGCGAGGATGTCGTTGTGGATGCAGATGATATTGTGGATCGGGACGACTGAGTGGATCTAGACCTTGAATGTGCTGGTCTGGATCTGGAGGTACGAGAAGGTGCAGGTGCAGATGCAGGCAATTCCGGGCTCATGTGTCTAATGTTGTTCAGTTCTTGCTGGCCGAGATTGAGATGCACGTTTCTGGTAGAGTCCACCATAGGTCCCGGTTCACCGAGGTATGCTGCAGTTGATGCGGTGGTAGATGCATTGAAAGTGTCGTCATTTTCTGTATCGTTGTCGTTATCGGTGTCATTCTTGATGGTTGTTTCGGCCACGGAGAGGGAATTGATGTTAAGTCCCAGCAGGTCATCATTCGTTTGTTGTTCAATGATGGAGGCGGATGAGAATTGGGAAGATTTGCGACGGTGATGAGCTTGGTTCTCACTGTGGTTGTGGTTGTGATTGTGATTGTGTATTTTCCTGGACAAGAGGCTGAACAGCGATGAGGAGCGCTCGTGCTTTGATGTGGACGACCCCCGTCTAGATTTATTACCACTGGTAGGTGTACAAGCAGGTGCAGACACAGGTGGCGGTTTTTGCGCTGGAGTCGTTTCATTATTGTATAATATTTTGGGCACCTGTCTCTGTGTGGATGGTAAAGCTGAAGCTGATGCATTACCAGTACCAGTACCGGAACTGGAAACGGGACAAGAGCCCGGAGTTGGCGAGTTTTCCTTCTCTGCACGGTTATTTGCTGTGGCACCACTGGCTATAGCAGTGGTAGTGGTATCATCATTCTCAGAAAAGGCTCTATTAAGCTCGTGAAAGTCTTCGGGCAAATCATATTGCAGAGACTGATATTGGAAGGGAGACTTAACTTCAGGAAGTGGAGGAGGTGTAGGTTTAATTGGAGAGAGTGACAAAGAGTGGGAGAGTCTATGCTGCGAGTTTGAACGAGAGTGAGCTTGCACATTGGCGACGTTGCTATTATAGTTATAATTGTAGCTGTAATTTGATTTCGGGGTTGATGGAGCCAGAGAATAGTATGATTGGTAACGGACTCTGCCTTTCAAACTGGAGATGGATGATGTATTCATCGACGTGAAGGGGTTATGAACAGGCTGGTATGCCGGCGTTGATGAAAGAGTTGGAGTTGTTACTTGAGATTGTGTCTGTACTGGTGCCTGTGTTGATGCCTGAGCCTGCAATTGCTGAGTGAGTGAATTTGTAGAAGAGTTGTTTGAAGGCTTGGATATGGAAGTGAGTGAGTTGTTGAGGTTTTTGTTCATGAGAATGGAGTTATAGTGGAAGGGAATGAAAGCTCCATCGCTGGAAGTGTCAGCGTCAGCGTCAACTTCACTTTCCCTGTCTTCGTCGTTGGTGTAATCCTCTGTAAGTTCTTCCACTATTACTACATCGACGTCAGCTTTCTTTGGAGAGCACAATAGAGAGTGTCTAGGTGTGTAATCTGAGGAACCCATCATGGAGGTCTTCTTGTAGGGGCTGTTGAGGTTTAGCGATAATTGGTTAGCCATGACATTAGCGGCTGCATTCGGAAGAGATGATGACAGCTGCGGCTGAGATTGAATATTTGAAGGTTTCGCAAATGTACCCATTTCTATCTGGGACAAATCGATGAGCGCATCCGGGATAGTGTGAGATGAGTCAGTGTATCTCGTTTCATCAGTGAGGTATAGACGGAGGGGCGTACCGGATGATGAGAATGTAGAAGAATTGTTGTTGCAGGGAGTCTTTGTAAGCGAGTCTTTATCTTTATCTTTATCCTTTTCCATGTCGTTGTTGGGGGTGAGTTCCTGTTGCGGAGGCTCCAGCATGTCGAACAACGAATTTGTCTTTTGTTTCATTGGAGAGCATGGTAAGGAGCGAGAGAGAAATGGCGACTGTGGAGGTTGCAGATGCATGCTGTTCATATTCATATTCGTATTCGTATTCATGTGTGGTTGCTGTTGCGTGGTGTCCCAATCACGGTCGCGATCTGGGGGCGGGAAGTCGAAGTCGAAATCGCCCGAGATGGCTGCGGATCGCCTGTGTCTGTGCCGCCTGGGCGCTGTAGTGGACATGCCGTGGTTGTTGCTGTTGTTGCTGCCCTGCCTTGCACCTGCTGACCAGAGCTGTACGCTTTGCTTGCTTGCTTGCTTCTCTTGTCTTTCTGTCTTGTCCTGCTGTGACCCGTCCGTATTTTCAGTTTTCGCAATTCGCTTTTGGCTTTTGCTAATTAATGACGCGTTGTTTGTTACATGTGCTATTTATACGTGCTATGCTATAAGTATACGTAGTGTTTTCACTGCTCTGCTTACTGCCGACGGCGCACGCCAGAGAGACTCCGAGATAGCTCCCCCAGAAGGTCTCTACCTCGCGTGTGATGTCCGTTACCGTTACCGTTACCGTTGTTCTGTCCACGGTGGCCATGAGAACCAGCACCGCTGCCGGCACTCACGAAACCGGCACTGGCGCCCGTCCTTCCTGGGCGTTCGTCCTTGTAGAGCGTGGCATGAGGTGCATGTTTATTATAATGGAGCGTCAGCAGTGTGGCCACCTCGGTACCGTTGAAGTCATTCACGGGAGCATACAGCGATGAGTGGTGGTTGCTAGATCCTGAAGGACCAGTACCAGGACCAGGACCAGGACTAGCGCTGGCACTAGAGGTTGGAGAGGGTGTAGACGTCGCAGTGACGGAAGGCGACACCGAAGAAGCCTGCGATGGCACTCCTGCTGCTCCTGTGGTGGGTGGTGTTCTGCGCTTGACGGGGTGCATGCTTGGCTGTGGCCCTAGTGGCACCCATATCCCAGATCGAAGAAGAGCAGTGTACCGTGGGAAGAGTGAAGAGGTAGTGCGAAATGTCAAAAGTCAAAAGTCAAGGCACTTCACACTTCACAGCAGAGCACTCTATTCTCTATTCTCCTCTCCTAAGACTTCAACACTTCCAGCAACTCCCAACCCAAAACCACCTACACATGCTCCAAACCACACCCGTCACCTACGACCCAACAATCGACCCAGACAACGCTGCGCAGTACGAGCCCCGCATCTACAAGGTTCAGCAGCTCTACAGAGCAGTGCCCATAACAGACTCATACAGCGATAAGAACTCACACGGGGAAGATAAGCTGATTCACCACCAGCACCAGCACCAACACCAGGCACCTCCACCACCATATGAGTACTCAGGCAAAGACACAGACATAGACATTGAAGTACAAGCACATGCACAGGCACCCACAAACACTACTTTCTTCCACGCCCCTGCTGTGCTCTGCGCGGCAGCCGCTGCCATCATCATATGGGGTTTACTCTTCTCGCTCTCAATAAGATGTTAATTAAAAATATACTAAAACCTTACAGTTTATTATACCCTATAGCCTATAGTTTATAACTTATAATCTCATAGCTTATACATCGCTAGTCATTCCCGTTTCCAATACTTGAGATGGTGTTCAACGTGTGTTTCTGCAAATGAGGATATAAAGTAGTAACTGTGATCATAACCAGGAACCACTTTCAAATGCACCTTCCCCTCCATTGGTGTACCCTTTGCCGCATCAACCAAGTTTTCACAACGAAGTTGATGATCTCTGTAATAGAATGGATCTTTATCACCAATGTGAATGAGAATTTCCTTAGTATCACCATTGTAATCTTTGATTAAATGGCAAGGATCATATTTCTCCCATTTGGTTTTATCGTCGGTACCTAAATAATTACCAAAACATTTTTCCCCCCAAGGAACAACAGATGGATTTACAATGGGTGCAAATGCACTAACACTTGTGAAACGACCAGGATTCTTCATATACATCATCAATGCACCATATCCACCCATTGAATGACCAGTAATGGCACAATTTGCCATATCTAAACTAGAGAATTCCGTTTGAATTAATGGTAATAATTCATCCATCACATATGTGTACATTTGATAATTCTCAGACCATGGTTTCTCTGTAGCATCCACATAAAATCCGGCACCTGTACCGAAATCCCATGATTCTTCCTCACCGGCAATATTAGCACCCCTTGGAGAAGTATCTGGGAATACAATTGCAAAATGATATTTGGAAGCAAAGTATGTAAGAAATGACTTCTCACTAGCATTCTGTGGAGTGCATGTGAGACCCGAGAGGTAAAGTAATACTGGATATTGGGAAGAGGAAGAAGTAGTGGCCGCCGGAGGAACGTACACGTTGACGGCCATTGGCGTCTTAGTTGCAGTGGATTCGTGTGAGAGCTTGTGCAGCGTGCCCCCATGGACGGCGATGGTGTCAAGAGTGTCGAATGGCATTGTTATGGCGTGAGTGACTTAGGGGACTGTATAACCGAAAAGCAATAGCCCGTGTGTCCTCCGTCCTCGGGGTTGGGGTAGTATTGAAGTTGAAGTATCGGAGCGTAACAGCCTTCTTATAGCGACGGATTTAGTTTTGCTCTCTTGCTTAGTTCTTAGTTCTTAGTTCTCTACGCACCGCTCAACACGCTCTTCTTCTCCGCATTAGGACAGCGGACCCGAGAACCTAGCACACACACAGCTGGTAGACACAACACACAACACACAACACTTCACACAACACACAACATGTACACACAAGCTCTCAGAACATGCAGTCGTGTACCATGGCAAACCACCGCTTGTCGTGGCTTTTCCCTAGTGGCAAAGACAGCAAAGACTTCACGCCACTTCTATTCGGGACACTATCGTTCAACGACACTTGCAGCGACTGCAGTTGCTCTTGTCGCTGCTGCTACATTTGAACTTGTCACTGATCCGGTCCGTTCCGAGCCTGCATCTACTGTGCCCATCGCCAAGGGAATTGACGATATCCCAATTCAATTATGTCCTCCCTCTGGTATTAGATACTCACTACTCGGTCACGGTATGAGGGAAGTTTCCTTCTTAAAGTTCCGCGTTTACGCTCTAGGAGTGTACATTGCACAAGATGATACCGAAAAGGCTCGTACTGTATTCAATTCTCCCTTTATGAAGACCCTATATGAGGATCAGAATAAGAATGAGAAGGATTCACTCAATAATGAAACCGTTCAAGAACATCATCAACACGTTTACCAAGCATTATTGAACCCCAGTGCAAACCATTCTGCTGCATTGATCAATGCATGCTTTGATGCAGGAGTTAAATTCACTGCTCGCATTTGTGCAATGAGAAATACAGATATGGCACATCTACGTGATGGATTCATTCGTACTATTAGATCATCACCACATTATTCAGAAATTCAAAAATCGAACCCACAATTAGGTGAACAAATAGATAAGGGATTAGATGATTTAAGAGACCTCTTCAATGCAGCTCGCAGAACGGCAAAGAAGAATTCATTATTGTATGTGGAACTCGATGATCAACAGAGATTACATTTTACCCTAGAGACAACAGCGACAGCTACAAAGTCTGGAATCACTCGTAATACGCCCATCGATGTCGGCATTGTAGGGGAACCTCTCGTTGGCCGGTTGTTATTTGAGGCTTATCTCGGTGCAACGAAGCCGCTCGTGCCCGGTGTGCAGCAGACTGCGGCAGCGTCATTGGCCGCACTGGTGGCATAGATAGTGTAGCGTATAGCTCTTGAACTGAACAATTTGTTAACATAACATAACGTAACATATCATAGTCGCTGTATAGCCCTTGGGTGAAAGAGCTTATCATTCCCGGCGCCGATTACCGACTGCCGACCGGGAAACGGGGACTCCCCACCCCACGGCTGCGCCCCAGCCCTGTATGGCTGCGCCACCCGGAATTCCCACTTCCCACTTCCCACTTCTACAATTTGCGTGATTCTGCCCCGGGGAAAGTCGATGGCCGTCCGATGCGCTACGTAGAAAGAAGAAAGCCCCGGAGATTTTCCCCTGTGTGCGGTGCAAACACGCGCCGTTTTCCCCGGATTGCTTGTTTGGCGAGAGTCATTATTTAGTAACCACTCCACAATCCATTAGCCATTAGCCATTAGCCAGTAACTGCAGTAGCCCACGCATCCACATTCGCTCCTCTGCACCGGAGATTCCAAATTCTATCCAATAGACTGTTTGTTTTTGGCCGCTATAAAAAGCCAGTGGCGCCCAACTACATCCCCACAAACGATAGAAGGGAGGTTTAGCAAAAGGCAAAAAGTTGTCTGCTACATATACCAACAACAATGTCTGAATCTAACAACGACATCAAAACCGACCTCGTCACCCTTACAAGGTTCATCATTGAAGAGCAGCAACGTTTGGCGCCGGAAGCCACTGGTGAACTGACTCTTTTACTTAATGCCCTGCAATATGCATTCAAATTCATTGCACATACTATCAGACGTGCAGAATTAGTCAATTTAATTGGTTTATATGGTCAAACAAATTCCACTGGTGATGATCAAAAGAAACTTGACGTTATTGGTGATGAAATCTTCATTAATGCAATGAAAGGTTCAGGTAACGTTAAAGTGTTAGTCAGTGAAGAACAAGAAGATCTCATCATCTTTGAGGGTAACTCAGGTAATTATGCAGTCTGTTGTGATCCTATCGATGGTTCATCAAATTTAGATGCTGGTGTCTCTGTGGGTACCATTTTTGGTGTCTATAAACTTCAACCGGGTTCAACGGGTACCATCAAGGACGTTTTACGTTCTGGTACGGAAATGGTGGCAGCTGGTTACACAATGTATGGTGCATCTGCACATTTGATGTTGACTACCGGTCATGGTGTCAATGGATTCACTTTAGATACTCATTTAGGTGAATTCATCCTAACTAAACCTAACCTTAAGATCCATGATGACAAACAAATCTATTCCGTCAATGAGGGTAACTCTCATTATTGGACAGAAGAGGCAAAGGAATATATTGCTTCTTTGAAGAAACCACAACCAAAGACTAATAAGCCATATTCAGCTCGTTATATTGGTTCCATGGTGGCAGATGTTCACAGAACGCTATTATATGGTGGTGTCTTTGGATACCCAGCAGATGTCAAGTCAAAGACCGGTAAATTGAGAGTACTATATGAGTGTTTCCCAATGGCTCTCCTTCTAGAACAAGCTGGTGGACTTGCCGTTAATGATCGTGGTGAACGTATCCTCGATCTCGTGCCTAAGAAGATCCACGAACGTAGTGGCATTTGGCTCGGTTCTAAGGGCGAGATCGAAAACCTCATCACCTTCATCAAGAAATAGATAACGAGTAACAAGTAACGAGTAATGTAACAACTAGCTAGCTAGGTACATAGACACATAACATATAACATACCTTTAGTCATTAACCTATAACCATAAGCCATAAGCCTTTAACCATTACACTCACGGAGTCGAACCCGCGACCCCAAACCTGGGGTTTTTTACCGCCTCTTTTTTCCCGCCAGAGAAAACGCGAATACGTGTCATTTTTTCAGTTCCCGCTTCAGACGTCGAATCCGAGACAAGTGAAAGAACACATAATAATGGCCACGCCAGTTTACGCTACGCCAGAGAAGAAAAGGGGTGTAGTCTCCATTGCACTGTCCAACAAGCACAACCAACCCCATACTGCAACAATGAGCAGCTTCCGTGTGCTAGATCTTGTTAAGCCATTCCAACCCTTCCTCCCAGAGGTGCTGGCGCCAGAGAGAAAGGTCCCCTTCAACCAAAAGTTGATGTGGACCGGTGTTACACTACTCATTTTCCTAGTTATGAGTGAGATCCCTCTCTATGGTATCACTTCAAGTGAATCCAGTGACCCCCTCTTTTGGCTTAGAATGATGCTTGCATCTAATAGAGGTACTTTGATGGAATTGGGTGTTTCCCCAATTGTCACCTCTGGTATGATTTTCCAACTATTGCAAGGTACTCAATTATTGACTTTCAACACCGAATCCAAGGAGGATAGAGAACTCGTGCAAGTGGCACAAAAGTTCCTCGCAATTCTTCTTTCCTTTGGTCAAGCTACCGTGTACGTTCTCACCGGTATGTATGGTAGACCTTCTGACTTGGGTTATGGCGTTTGTCTTTTATTGATTTTGCAATTGGTCTTTGCTGCACTCATGGTCATCTTACTCGATGAATTGTTGCAAAAGGGTTACGGTCTCGGATCAGGTACCTCTCTTTTCATGTCCACCAAGATCTGTGAATCCATTGTCTGGAAATGCTTTGCACCAACTTTGGTTAACAGAGGTAGAGGTTCCGAATTCGAAGGTGCCATTCTCGCCTTTGTTCACATGATGTTCACCAAATCTAGTAAGAGAGCAGCGCTCATTGATTCCTTTTACAGAGATAACGCACCAAACATGTCCCAGGTCTTCTCTACGGTCATTGTTTTTGCTACGGTTGTCTACTTACAATGTCTTAGAGTGGATTTGCCAATCAAATCTACCAGACAGAGAGGTCCATTCAACGTCTACCCAATCAGACTCTTCTACACCTCCAACATGCCAATCATGCTCCAGAGTGCTCTCTCTTCGAACCTCTTCATCATCTCGCAAATGCTTTACTCCCGTTTCCCAAACAACCTTATTGTTAAGCTCATTGGTGCTTGGGAACCAAGACAGGGTCAAGGTCAACAATTATTTGCAATCTCAGGTCTCTCTTATTACATTCAACCACCTTTCAACCTTCAAGAAGCTCTCTTAGATCCAATCAAGACAGTCATCTACATCACTTTTGTTCTTGGTACCTGTGCATTCTTCTCCAAGACTTGGATCGAAGTCTCAGGTACCTCTCCACGTGACGTTGCAAAGCAATTCAAGGACCAAGGACTTGTCATTGCGGGCCACAGAGAAACTTCCGTTTACAAGGAATTGAAGAAAATCATCCCAACCGCAGCAGCATTTGGTGGTGCCACCATTGGTGCTTTGTCTGTCATCAGTGATATGTCCGGTTGTCTCGGATCTGGTACATCCATTCTCATGGCTGCAACCACCATTTACAGCTACTACGAATTAGCAGCAAAGGAGGGAGGCCTCGTCAAGAGTCTCGGCGCAAAGTTCTCCGACTAAACTAAACATGTTCTCCTAAATAACTTATCCCATCCTATACAGTATCAATACAGTGACTATCACATCGATATAGTATGCGTAGCATTCTGTATACTGTCGTTAATTTTCCGACCGAAGATCAAGCATTAGGCATTAGGCATCGAGCATCGAGCATGAATTTCACGCTAACTTTTGTATCGCTCCTTGATTTCATCACCACTTTAAAAACACCCTCTTCCTTTTACCACTTCTCTCTTTTAGCATTTAGCAGCATTCTTAACCACAGACCTCCAACACCACCACAATGGCACCACCTGGAAGTTCTCACAAACGTATAAAGCAAGTATCCATCTCCAAACCGATTCTATACGGTAACGTTGCGACAAAATACTCACCTGTGTTCCCCATCCCACCAACAGCACCCAAGGACCATACCCATTCATGGACGGTCTTTGTGCGTGATCCCACCGGTAACGACCTGTCCACGTACATTAAAAAAGTGGTATTTAAGTTGCATGAAACGATCCCAAACGCTACAAGAACTATTGAACAGCCACCATTTGAAGTGACAGAGAGTGGTTGGGGTGAATTCGAAGTGGTCATCAAAATCTTCTTTCATAGTGAAGGTGGAGAGAAGAACGTAACATTGTTACATCATTTGAAATTACATCCTTATAATGGAGTCATTAGTATGGATGGGAAAGTGGAGAGTATACGGTATGATGAGATTGTTTTCAATGAACCTACAGAGAATATGTTTGCATTGTTAACCAAACAACCGGGAACTTTGTTAGATGATAAACTGAAATCTAAAGAGAGAGAAGAGTTGGATAGAATTGCGAAAGCAATTGACGACCTCACTGCTAAGGTCACATCCAGTGCCGGCGAGTTCAAGAAACTCGATGCGGAGAGAACGCGACTTCTCGAACTCTGAAGAAGGTTACGGGTTCGAGTCAGCGCTTGCTTTATGTACTGTGTATATTAGTGTCATATATAATGTCGAATTATTGTTGTGGGAGTGTCTCATATTCCCAGAGTGTAGTCAACAGTGTCAGCAAGCACCTTCTGCAAACTGTTTGAAGCGTTCGAGCCATAGTAAACGTTAAAGTCGTACCCGAGCATGATCCGCATCACCTCTTTCTGGTACCTGTCAAACATGAATATGGAGGGAATGGGGAATATGCCACCACCAACGGGACTCTGTATCCCCATCAGCTTAGTGACGACACCGTTCTTATCCAGCACAATAGGGAACGATTGTGGGTTGAAGTAATTATACTGTGGGGTAACTGCAATGATCTTGATGTTTTTCTCTCTGAACAGTTCAAAGAATTTCAACCATGAAACATTAGCAAAGTCAAAGAAAAACATCAATACAGGTACATCACATCTCAAAGGTCCCAAACTTTTCTTGTCAAGCGTAAGCATGTCCCCAGAGCCGGGAAGAACACATTGGAGACCCTCGAACTTATCTAAGACTGGAAGTAGATCAGCCTTGTCGAGATGTAGTTGCCTCACCACAACATCCGGTACAGGCCCAGTTCTTGACCTCTTGTATGACCGTCTTTGGGAAGGGCTATCAATATCCAGATCAGTACTTTCATGCCGACGCTTGGGCTTTGGTTGCGTTCCCATAGTTGCTTTTTTTCTTTCCTTCAGTGGTAATGATGACGCGTGATCACTCACTCGAGGAATCATGTTAGGCTGTGATAATGTCATCAATGGAACCATGTCAAGCACATCTAGATCAAAACGACGTTTTTGTCCTCGTAACGGAAGATGAATACTGTCGTCACTGTCTTCATAGATGAAGTCAAATGGCGATCCTGTCATATTTTGATTGTGTGGGGAAAAATGTGGAAAGTTTTGTAGGTGGTGATATTTTGAGGCCAAACTGCAAGTTGATATCGAAATATTTTGTGTAAGCAAAGATAAATAGCCAAGAAGGCTATATGTAGTGTGTAGTAGCCCAAAGAGATTATGGTCAACGAAAACGGTAACTATAGTATTGCCAATACAGAGGAAGAGGGAGCGGGTTAATGAGAAGGACTTATCTAAGTCACCAAGCCGCATTCCGCTTTTTCATGTTCCACCTAAGACCTGACACCTGGGGAACTAGGATATGCCGCTTCTTTGTTCTTCAGCGATGGAGTCGTAGGGGGAGAGACAGAACAGGCCACGCCACTTGATAACCTACATTGTGCCATCATGCAGCAACATCCCCCTATTTGCGCCCTTTTTCTGACCAAGTTTGACGTGCATACAGGCTATGACTTGAAATGGTTTAAATCCGTTGACGATACAGTGTACACAAGTAAGAACTTGGAATTCAAGTCGCTTCCATCGGGATTGCATTCCGTCAGCTCTGACACTATTTGTTTTGTTACAGAAAAGATGGGGACGGATTCCATGCTATATGGGCTTTCTGTTTTCAAGCAGAACAATCATCTCCAACAGGTTGATTTTAATGGGCAGGTGGATAGATCCAAAGTGAAGATGTACTCTTTGGGTGTGCTAATTGATCCAAAACACATTGAGTCGATGGAAGAATATAAAGACTGGAAGGCGAAGACGTATTCTGCAATGTGGAGCTACAAGTCGGAATTGTCACAAATGCTCAAAAACTTTATGAACTTGACCAATGCAGAGCAAGAAGCGGACTTTGACACCAAATTCAGCACTTTCTTCAAGGATAACAAATTCAAAGGTAGCAACAATTTGTTAGAGTCCGAGGAGTCTACGTTGAAGTCCTCAAAAAGTCAACTGCAACTTCCCCAACTATCTTTGAAACCGGTGGCATCAAAATCGTCCATGGTGAGCGCCTTATCAGATAGCGACTTTCAGTCCGATGATCATATGGTAGACTATCTGATCCCATTTGTTAAAGATTTTGGACCGCTAATATTCAAAATCTGGAAAATATCACTACTGAGAAAAGCTATAATAATTCATTCTCCTTACACCACCTCCATAACACACGTTGAAGGTAATGAGGAAGTTACCCATGAGAATTTTAGTATTTCCGACATGTCAAAGCTATTATTTTGCATATCCCTCATATCGGCGGTACCCAAGGAAATAGAGGAGAAACTTGAACAGTCAACACAAAAGAACAACGAGTCTATGCTATTCAATAGACCCGTTTATAACGTTTGTGTCAATGACATCTACGAGCTTGCTAAACTTGAAACAAACTATCTTGCGTCAACTACGGATCAGATCATAATTGAAAAGGATACCATGTACGATTATTCGATAAAGTTACCACAGCGCTCTTACAGCGATACACAGAATGTACCAGAGATAACGAATACTCGTACACACAGGATTGAATATGCGACGTGTAGGGACAAGGAACGATTTAAAATAATTTACTCCAAATTATTCAACACACAAGAATGCAGTGCGATAGCTGATCGGGTTTGCGAGGCTAGATCATTTCAAGAACTTATATGGACTGGTCTCTCATGGTGGGCGACAGCAGGGGAATCTTTCAAGGGCGTATATGAGGAATTTGAGCTCGAATTTGAAATGTTCGACAATATGTCCATTGATAATGTGGAAAAGCTTATCACCATAGTTGGCTACTTCCAGAGAATGACTATCCGCTTATTCACTACAGTCATAGAACTTTTACATCAACTTGAAAACGAAAACGAGAACTCCAATATTCTTGTGCTAGACTCACACGATATCCTCGAGATGGGACTTGACCCGTACAGTACATCTGACTGTGCATTCATCATCGAGTTTGTCAAAGTTTGGTGGAATAAAGAGGCTAAGATTGGTAGCTACTGTGATGGTCTTTGCTATTGGTCATGAAAAATTGCATTTATGTAAATTGTATAAAATTAGGTATAGAGGACAATATCCAATCTTTTGAACTGAGATGAAAGCATACTGGCTGATTTAGTTATTATAGACAAGAGGAGGAAATATCAGGGGAAAATATGTTAAAAAGAAAGACAAAAGCAGATGGTGGAATAGAGTCGTGAGCGTTAATGTGGTTTTTTTCTTGAAAAATGAAACTTAAGTGGGATGCAGATATGTCCTGAATGTAATGAAATGAGCGAGCATATGAGCTCTTAGTTTTCCTTTGGTCCAGTCTTACTTTCAGAGGGATATCCCATAGCCTTGTCCCAAGTAGGCTTCATTTCTTCTATCCAATGGTTCCATCTTTGAATGGAATTATCCACACTATCCAAACCCGGTCTGACATCCAAATAGAATGATGGCATACCAAATTGGTCGTCACCACCAGAGTAATAGTCAATGACGTATCTGACTTCCTTGAAATTACCTTCACCATCACTTCTCAAGACTGTCCAATCGTGTCTATCAAATGGCAATTCGGTACCGTACTTTTCAGGGAAAAGCTTGGACATGTAGTGATAGTATCTTGCACGTGGAGAAATGGCATCAGGTCTACCTGTGAACTTGAGAAGTCTCGGCTTGACGTTTGTTTGTTGAGTGTATGGTTTCTCCCATTCTTCAATTTCTTCCCATGCGCCTTCATTCAAGAAATTGTGAATGTTCACCATACTCTCAACGGCATCTTCTGGAACATCACCCTTACCCTTTCTGATCATAGCGTTGAACATTTGTTGTGGAGATGGATATTCCCACACACCTTGATTTTGATCGTTACCCCTTGGAATGGTAGAAAGTGTTCTCTCAACTGGCAAATCAATGGTCTGATTTGGTTGCTTCTGGGTCGACAAGTCATAAGGCATATTAGTCAAAGGGTTCAACTCTTCCTTACCACCTGCCTTGACGATCGGACATGCACCGATATCGTTCTTTTTGTCCACGTTCGATTCATGCATCGGACATGCTGGCGGTGGAGTTGCGGAATCGCTGAAAACTGGATGAGGAGGTACTGCCGCTGCTGTTGGTGCCGGTGCTGATGCCCAAAATAGACCCATATTGTGCGAGTTGTGAATATGTGATGTGCGTACTTTACGGGCTTGCCAAAGAGGCCTGTACTGCTGTCGAACGAGTTGCTCCTGATGAGTGATGAGTACTGATTAGCAATTAAAAATCCATTGGCGGTGAATCGGCGATGAATTTTTTCTTTTTTCTCAATGTTCGTCACTTCGTGAACAAAATCGATGTGCTTACGCGCCGGAAACGCCAATGGTTAACATACCGCAGAGACAGGGAAAGAACCAATCTACCACTGTATATCGGCGAATCACTCACATACGACACATATCTGTATAGCTTGAGATACACGCTTACAATGTCTTGCGCGGGAACTGAAAACGAAGAGGCTATGTTAGCCAGACACAAAAAGGAGGTTAAGGAACTTGTAGGGCGTACCACGGGAATGAAGAAACAGGCAAACAAGAACACCAAAAAGGCAGTACTGAAACAGATTAAAGAGCTTGAAGATGAGCTGACTCTCAACCACGAAACTGAATTGAATGAACTCAGGAACGGAACTGTGACCGTCAAGGATTCCAGCATAGCTGAAGATAGAGTCAACGAAGCTGAGAACGATGACGCGGACGAGGACGACGATGAATTGACACCTGAAAAATTGTTGGCACAACTGGAACTTGATGCTAAAGCTCAACTTGCTGAGGAAATTCCTTCTGCACCCGCCCAAAGTGTAAGTGGAAATGGTGGGAAAAAGAAGAAAAACAGACAAAAGGAGAGACTCGCCAAGAGGGAAGCTGAAATCAAGCGAATACAAGAAGAAGCCCGACTCGAGCAAGATAAACAGCCCGATCTGCGTGGTATAGAACTAAGGAATCTTCAAGAACTCTGTGATTTACAACATGTGAAACAGTATGATATAACACCGGATGGACATTGTTTGTTCTCTTCCATATCCGATCAATTGAAAATACGCCATAATATTGATACTAATGTTTCCCAGTTACGTAAGAGTGCCGGAGACTACATCAAAGAACATCCTGACGATTTCATACCGTTTTTGTTTGATGAAGAGACCATGTCACTGAAAAACATCGTCGAATATGTTGATAAACTTGTCAATACTGCTATGTGGGGCGGTGATTTAGAGATTCTTGCGCTCTCTAAAGTTTATGACTGTCCAATTTCCGTTATGATGAGCGGCAGAGCTGCTCTGAGGATGAACGAAGAAGGATCTCATCCAGAACTCAAATTGGTCTACTACCAGCACGTTTTCGGATTAGGTGAGCATTACAATTCATTGCACGATCTATGAGCATGGTCGGTCTATAAGTATATATAAAAAGCTTCTTCTCTATTCACTATGTACAAGTTATGATATAATCATTTCTTCTTTGCAGCTGCAGCTTTAAAGTGGAAAATATCACCATCTTCAACTATGTAATTCTTTCCCACTCTTTGCACCTTCCCCTTTGATTTGAGTAATTTTTCATCGAATGGTGGTTGCAAGTCTTTCACATCTTCAAACTTTATCAACTCTGCATTGATGAACGTCTTCTCAAAATCAGTATGAATGACACCTGCTGCATTGGGGCATGTAGCATTTTGTCTGATCGTCCATTGACGTGCTTCAATATCACCACATGTATAGAAACTAATCAAGTTAAGTACCTTTCTCATCTGTTGAATGATCTCTGGCAATGCTGAACTCATCTCATATGCATTTTCTGCATCATCATTCTGAATATCCCTACTTTCGTTCAACTCATTGAGTTTAGTCTCATAATCTGCAGAGAACAGAATGATTGGAGATCCAGGAGAGTATTCTGTCACCCACTTTTCAATATCTTGCAAAAATTCATTACTCTTATTCAAATAATCTTCTTCGTTGACATTAACCAGAATAACGCTAGGCTTTGCAGTTAACAAATTGTGCACATTCAATGCATCGACATGATCATCCTTCCAATCTTGTTTATTTATAATCTTTTGTCCTTCCATCAATAAATCGTAAGCTTTATTCAAAGCTTCCAATTGGTTTTCCATGAATTTTAGCTCATGCATAGGCTTATTACCCTTATGCTTCAATTGAACTTCCAACTTTTCCACGGAATTCTCAATGAACTCCATATCCTTCAGGATTAATTCATCTTGAACAATGGTCAAATCTCTCACTGGATCAACACCACCCTCAATATGAGTGATATCTTCATCTTTGAATGCACGTACAATTTGAAATATACCATCGACACTCCTGATATCATTCAAAAAGGCATTACCTAATCCCTTATTATCAGAAGCTCCTCGTACTAATCCAGCAATGTCGAAAATCTTCAAAATAGCAGGTATCTTCTTCTTTGAACCATATAGTTTCCTCAATGTATCAAGTTCCCTGCTGGGTACTAATACCCTTGCTTCCTCAGGTTCTATGGTGGCAAATGGATAATTGGCAGGATTTCCTAATTTACTCTTTGTAATGGCTTGGAAAAAAGTAGACTTCCCCACGTTGGCGAGACCGACTATACCACTTGTCAAATTGTTGGATGGTCTTCCAAATAACTTCCTCATCGATGCAGACTTCCCTGAGGTTGACACTGCATAATGACGTGCTTGATTCAGGAACCGTATTTGCATCGTATAATGGTTGATTAGATATTATATAATGATCTCTTAGGTCCGTTTGGCAAGGCATTGGAGACTACTATCTCATATATCATTCTCTCAGTTCAAATTGGATGCTAAAATCTAAAGATAAATCGTGTCCCATTTCCGCGTTCAACTTGGACGCGCGTCATCCATTCTTAATTAATACTTAATACAGTATGAGTTTAGCTTGTTTATCAATGCTTTGAGGAACATAACTTGTAAGAGTTTAGTCTAAGTGTAAATTGTCTATACACGACCCGGTCATCACATTGCTGATGGGTCGGT
>JAMYHI010000377.1:0-18826 GCA_025531525.1 Pichia sp. P7020A | reverse complement strand
AGTCCAATTGCACCAGGCATAATTTTAGATGTGTTTGTAACAGTAAAGACGAACTTGCCGTCGACAATGACATATGACTTGTCTGGGAAGTCTTGCGCAGAAACTGCAACGCAGTTGGTCTTTGCAATCTCATTATCCGGGGAGTTTTTTACCACCAACACCTTGGATGCTGGCCGTGGGGCTCTTCTAAACGGTAAGGACATACTTGGCTCAATATATAGTTGCTGTGTAAGTGCTTCAGTGCCACCAATGGTCCACCTTATCACCTTTCTCAATCTTCCACGTGTAGCAAACCTTTCAATTGCCAGGCTCCATCGGATCCATCGCCTACAGAGCGAAACTGAAACTCGCCAATTCATGAGGCGCCCCAAAAATGCGACAGAAGCAGCGTCGCGGCACGACAGCACAAGTGTGGTAGGGTCAGTCTGAAATTCTGGTTACCGGTTGCGGGCGAGAAGCGGATAGCGGATAGTGTAGTCGGCTCTCGGCCGACAGCTTGATAGGATTAAGGAATTTTAGGTTCAAATGAATGTGTGGATAAAACAGTGGTCTCGGCAGTGAGTACATCGCTGCCACACCATAAGGCACAACTTATACTTATTTCTTCCACACTCTATGCTACTGTTTGCGTTACTGCCTAATTGTATAACACACTGAATTAAAGATGACGGCGGCGAGTGAGAGTACACCGCTAATACCGGTGACAAACCAGGACGCTAAACCTCGAGTTTCTCCAGTTACGTTTAAGATCATCTTATCATGCTTGTTTGTCAATCTGTTCCTTGGTTCTGTGGACTCTACGATGGTGGCAACACTTCTCGGTAAAATTGCATCCGATTTAGACTCACAGGAACACATTTCGTGGGTGGCTACTTCATATTTGCTATCGTGTGCTGCATTCCAACCATTATTCGGTAAGATATCAGATGTTTTTGGAAGGAAGCCTGTGATTTTGTTCTGCACATTCTGTTTCTTTCTTGGCTGTTTGCTTTGTGGTGTTGGGGACAGTTTGACTTGGTTGATTGTGGGTAGAGCCATCACTGGTATTGGCGGCGGTGGATTCTTCTCCTTATCGACTATAACCGTCTCTGACTTAGTGTCTACTAGAGAGAGAGGCCTTTATCAAGGATACGGAAACATATTCTTTCATGCTGGTGCTGCTAGTGGTGGTGTCCTTGCTGGTGTTATTGAGGCATTGCTAGGATGGAAATGGACTTTCCTCCTACAGCTTCCAGTTTGTCTGGTTTCAGGTCTGGTAGTCTACTTTTACTTTGAACTACCCCCAAGAGAGGACAACATCCACGAAAACAAAACCCACTGGGAGAAGGTCGCAGTAATTGACTGGACAGGAGCAGCGCTCCTTGTATCATCTCTTCTTTCTCTTATGGTTATCAGTGGTACTAACAAGAATGAACTTCCGATGGATTCCCCACTATGGATTGCATTGGCTCTCTATACAATAGGTGGATTTGTTTCTTTCTATTTATGGGAATTGAAGGTTCCAGAGCCTATCATCCCGGTGAAAATGATGCACAATAGAACTATCCTTGCAAGCTCATTGAATTGCTGGTTCTTTTCAATGAACATGTTTGCAAGTTTGTTCTATCTACCATTTTACTGGACTAGTGTGAAGAATATTTCTCCACTCGACAGTGGTTACAGACTTATTCCTGGCTCATTGATGGCGTCATTTACATCTGTTCTCTCCGGTTGGTTGATCAAAAGGACAAGCAAGTACAGATCCATGCATATTATCGCCGGATGGTGCATGTTTCTTGGAAGTATTTACATGTATTCGGCCACCAAATATGATAGTGCATTCAAAGATAGCATCATCTCGCTACCTTTGAGATATGGTTCATCATCAAACATGACTATCATTTTAGTGGCTATGATCAGTTCTGTCTCACAATCTGAACAGTCATTGGTAACGTCCATTTCATATGGTTTCAGATCGGCAGGGTCCACAATGGGTGTCTCTATTGCAAATGCCATTTTACAACTAATATTGAGAAGCAATTTAGATGAAAGGTTTGATGCACTCAAGTCCATCACATTACCCGATGGATGGTCCCTCGAAATGCTCAAACAGGCCAAATCACACGCGTTGGACAGCCCAGGTTACGCATTTGGTAGTAAAATACCAGATGTAGTCAGATCTGCCATCGTTTCTTCCTACGACACCGCATGCCATGGTGTGTTCATGTTCCTCATAGCCACCGCAGCTGGATCGCTGATATGTGTCTACCTCACTGAAGAGAATGAGCTGGATACCAAATGATTATGATCGACAGACATCCTGTATAAAGCTTTAGCGTTGTAGATTGTAGTACTAAGCACTAAGCTCTGAACTCCGACCACAGAAACCCTCATTGGGCGCGGGAAATAATCTGAAAAGTTCTCGTCGCGTATAAAAGGGGGACGCTTCCCACATTAAATTTCACTTCACCAGTTTCCATCTTTTTTCAGGTGCGGTAGTAATCTATATGATTTTCGTGTTAAACAGGACACCTTTCTCTGAAATATTAGTCCATCTCCTACTCTTGGGAGAGGACGCCATACTTAATGATGATTACGATTTTAATGCATAGTTCAACTGACTCTCATGAGGACAAAAACTTACCATCAAATAGTCTTTCACCCCTATCTGATTCTAGTATGGCGTATCTCTCTGTATTTACTGTAGTCTATTGTTATTTCTGCATACAGCAGTACTATAATATATACTGCTACTCCTTGGTTGGCTTCAAGGCGTACATTCTAATGGGGAAAAGCTCTTTTGGAACGCCCTTTTGCAAGTCTGTTGCGATCAACTTCCAGCCTCCCTGTTGGAAAAGCTTTCTAAATGTCTTATCAGCTCTTGTTTTTGAACTGTCCTCAGGATCAAACAAATCATCATCGTCATTGGTGTTATTCTCCTTTATAACGAGTATACCGTCCTCTTGTATTGCATGCTTACACTCATCTAGCCATTCTAGGAAGGCAGTGTCCGGCAAGTGGCCACAACACCATTGGCACCAAATGATGGCATATCTTCCCTCTTCAGGAGACTTCCAATCTTGCATTGGAATGTCGTAAATTTCTCCAATTTTACCTTGTTCCTTCAAGGGCTGTAATTCAACGTGCATTTGCTTAACGAAGGGAGCAACAGGCTCGACCAAATCTACCTTGTCGCAAATCTTATGGAGAAAATCTCTTGTCACCCGTCCTATACCGGCTCCAAAATCAATACCGTATCTGATTTTCCCCGGTTCCACAGACCATCTACTCTTGAGCTTTCTCATGAAAGTGGAACTTCCGACAACGTCTGCCTTGGGAACAGAAGTAGTCTCTCCGAACCCGCCGAGCATGCCGTCCACGGTTGGTGGAACTTCCGTCCAGTATGAAATTGCGTCGTTGTAGTTGATCAGCTGGTCTGCATTCTCTGGCTCAACGTCAGCACCTGCACCATTACCGTAACCATTATCACTCACACTCTTTGCTGGCATTGTTCTTGCACCGTTGCCACTCGTCTCGTCTCGTCTTTGTCTCTCTCTGACACTCTCTAATTGCACCTGCCCGATGCGGCCAGCGCTTGGCAAGTGGAAAATTTCACCGCCGGCCGCCCATTTCCATGTTGCCGCTTTTTTTCCAATTTCCAATTCGCACTTCGCGCCCATTCGACTCTCAGTCTGCGATTGCATCGCCGATTGTCGTCCACTGTTATCAGCCGTCAGAAGGACCACAGCGAAACTGTGAGGAGGGGTCGTTCAAGGAGGAGACTTAACGGAGAGCTTCTACATAAAGCAAACGCACTAGCAACAATGAGTGGATTCAAAGTCCTCGACGCTGTCAAGCCGTTTGCTGCGCTTGCGCCAGAAATCGAGCTTCCTTATGAGAAGGTTGTCTTTGACGAGAAGATCGTTTACACCATTGGTATTGCGGCAGTCTACTTACTATCCTCTATCCCATTGAGTGGTGTTAACCCATCCAAGATTGCTGATCCATTCTACTGGATGCGTTTGCCATTTGCCTCTGAGGCAGGTACTTTGTTGGAATTCGGTATCTTGCCAGTTTTAACTTCCGCCTTCTTATGGCAAGTTCTCTCTGGTTTGAAGATCATTAGAGTCAACTTCAACAACATCGTTGATAGACAAACCTTCCAATCATTACAAAAGTTTACTTCAGTCTTGATTGCTGTTGTTTATGCAACTATTTTAGCACTTGCTGGTTACTTCAGACCAGTTGATGCATTCACTAACCAAGCGCTAAACTCCTCGTCTGTTTTCTGGGCTAATACTTTAGTCATTTCCCAGTTGGCCATCTCCACCGGTATTGTCACTCTAATGGTTGAAATTCTCGAAAAGGGTTACGGTTTTGGTCCAGGTATCATGGCTTTCATTGCCGTTTGCTCTGCAACTAAGTTTTCAGGCTCTCTCTTCGGTCCATTGACAAACTTGAAGACTCACGAATCAAACGGTGTCTTCATCCAAATGTTCAGAAGTTTCCTCAACAAACCTTTCACCACCGCTGTCAACAGCCTTTTCACTCGTATCGATGAAGTTAATCTGACTCAAGTCTACTTGGTCATTGCCGCAATTCTCGCTATTAGTTACATGCAAAATTTCCGCATGGACGTCACCATCAAATCTTCTAAAGTGCGTTCAATGGTCTCCACTTACCCAATCCGTCTTTTCTATTGTGGTGCATTACCTCTCTTGTTCACTTACGCAATTCTCTACAATTTGAACATTGTTGTCTTTGCGCTCAGCAAGATCTTTGGTGGCTCTCCATATATTGCATCTTGGGAAATCGATGCCTTCACTCATCAAACTTACGACTTAAAGTCAGGTTTACTATACTTTCTCTCTCCATCTCCAAAGGGTTGTTGTTTCCTCCTCTCCATAGTGAGAGCAGTAATCTTCACCATTTTCGTCACCCTCACATCGGCAGCATTCGGCCGTTATTGGTATGCAATGTCAGGTTCTAGTGGTAAGGACCTCGCAAAGCAGTTCAAAGAACAAGATATCGTCGTTGTTGGTCACAGAGATGCAACCGTGGCAAGGGAACTCAACAAAATGATTTCCTCCGCTTCCTTGATTGGTGCAACCATCTTAGGTGCCGTTGTCGGTATCGCTGAAGCAACGGGTCTTGCAAGAGGTTTGGTGGCAGGTACCATTGCAGGTTTACTCTGCTCTATGACTATGCTCGAACAAGTTATGTCAGAATACCAACAATCTGGTTCTGTCAACTCACAATTTGCTCAGGTTTTCGGTAATTGAGCAGAGAGTCAAAATTGGAGCGACCTTGAAAATCTCCTCCAGCCAATAATTAAAATCATTCCTTTCTTTTCCCGAAGAAATGTTTACATTTTACTATATCATTAGATTGTCAGTTCGGATCTTTGAATCAGAGCTAGCATTAGTTAATACAATAAAAATACTGCACTAAGTAATCCACCTTATATACTCTGATTGAACGTTGTAAAAATTCCAACAGAAACTGTGACAATTGAGCCCTGAAATAAATGGGAAAAAAAGTAAGTGTCTAGTTTAGACAGAGATACAATTCTCATACTTTCAAAGCTGACGTGCTCGTGAGTTTGCCTGCTAGGTTCAGCAATACAGGTCACAGCTCACTCAATTTTACATGCAGATTTGATATTTAAGTTCATGTGTAGATCTCCGATTAGATCTGCAGTATGCCATTCCATTGTGTCAAGTAACGCACGGATAGAACTTCTCATTAATGTTTTATCCACTGCAATAATCATGATTGGCCTTCCATAAAGCCATCGTTTGTTTTCAGTATTCACTAAGAGTTCAACTGCATATAACATATCATCAATTTTCCCATAAGAGAGTACAGAACCGGTAAAAAGTTTCCAGTCTTGTAGCTCCATCATTTCCTGATTTGACATCCTGCTCCTTGTAATAATCAAGTCTATCCAGTCATACTGGAATCGACGGGCCTGATCTGCGTGTGGTAAACACTGTTTTTCCAGCAAAAAGTTGTGAACTTTTTCGACAGATTCAACGGTCAATTGGAAACATGTAGCAGTTATTGATTCTGAAAGTTTGAGAGGATAAAAATTTCCAGCCATGAAAGCACTGACAACTTTACCAATCTCACCTTTACGATTTCTTCCATATCTTGTGTACTTGGGCGTCTGGTACACTTGAATGGATAGATTAGATCCTCTCCAACCATTCCTCTTCAGGTTCAACCTCATCGTGTTCTTTTCCCAGTCATAAACTTCAACTCGTTGTACGCGTTGACACCACGGATACTTCGAATGAAATATCTCTTCGAATAAGTTGTAATATAAGTTATTTCTTGAATATTTGGGGGCCATTAGAACGAAATGGAACCTTATACCATTAAAACTCAAAATGCGAAGGTCATCCTTGAGACCTTGAGGGTTTCCAAGAATCCTATCCACTATTAGCACATTTGTATTATTGGGAATTAAGGTCTTATCCTTGACGATCTTTAAAAGGAGTTCTGACCATAGATAGTGCAGCGAATGGGTGGAAGATCCAGAAAGGGGACTTAGGTCGATATTTTCATCTTGTGAGACCTCACACAGATTTCCGGTCTGAAAATGCCGTTCATATTCTGGTAGCACCTGCGTGTACCAGTTGAATTCTCTATCCTCCGAAGATATGAGATCATTATATGTTGAAGGAGTATAGAGCTCTCTGTTGGGCAACAAGGTTGAAATCATCGTATGATCGAATCTGAAAATGTTCAATGATCTGAAGGATTTCGCACGAGTTGGCGGTTTATAGAAAGCGTACTCTTCTGTCACACTTATTTTGGATGTTGACGGTGTTGGAATAAAATCTTCCGGGAAAAACTTTCCAACGAAATTTGGGGGTAGTGCAGCTTCATCATCCAAGTTTTCTTGAGCAAATGGATCATACTCTGCATTTTGACCATAGAGTGTCTCTGTAAAGCAGTCAGGCAACGAGATCTGCGATTCTTGGTGAGCGATCACCAGTTGATTCGGTGCTTCTGAGGTTGTAATCTGGTGATCGTTCTCTTCCTTGATGGTATTTTCTTTCTGAGAAATATTATGTTCCTCTCGTTTTATAAGATCTGTCTCTTCTTCGCTTTTTTCAATTTTATCGTCATGTTGTTCCTTTAATATAGTTGCATTGATTTTTTGATTCTTCGTAGTAGCATTACTTGTTTTTGCCATACTATAATCCGTCGTGGTAGGGGCAACAATACTCAATGTCTCAGATAAAGGCATATTATCAGCGTGATTGTTTTCATTCGGAGTTATAGTCCTCTGAATTTCAAGAGTTTCACTGGTGGTTTTAGGTTTGAAAGCTACTGAATCAGAAAATTTGACTTTCTTTGTGCTCTTGGTAGTTTCCGCATAGTCACTGACAGTCGCACTGACAGTAGGCTTCAAATTAGATTTTAGTATAGAAGATGGCAGTTTATCTGGCTTCTGTTCTTCGTCGTCAATTCTTTTATCAGAATTGACCTCAGAAGGTTCTAATGTAGTATTCAAGGTTAATTCACCATTAATCAAACTTTTATTAGAAGCTCCAGTTCCGTTATCTGAGGAGGCATCCACGATACCCGTCTTTTCAGTAGATCTCGGGTGGTTCTCGCCAATTCCGTTAACAACAAGATCCTTTTGCGGTTCAACCTCTTCTGTCTTGATAGAGCCAGCAGGAGTATTAGTGACCACAGTGCTTAGTATTTTTTCTTTGGTGGCGTTCTTACTATCGGGTGTTCCTTCATCCTGCTTATTGAGAGAAGAATTGTTCCCTTCGATCTGATCCGACACTGGTAGAGATACGCTTTTCATGGGGTTTACTGAATTTTGCTTGACTGTACCATGTAGTTTGTCAAGTTGACGGAGCTCATCAAGCTTTTGTGTAGTTGTATGTGTTATTTCGGGTTTAGTCTCTGATATCTTTGTATCCGATACCTTGAGTGTATCGTTTGTGGTGTGTGATTTGGCAATACTCTTAGGTATTGCCAAATTTCGAGGTTCCATACTCACATTGCTAGGAGTTGATGAACTTACCTTGTCTCTTGAAGTTTGAGTATCCTTACCTGCCTTGATATTAGCTCTACTGATACCCGCTGTTTCTGTTCTATTGTCTTTGACGGAGTTAGATTGTGACCTGCTGCTGTGTGGTTCCTTGTAGACACTATTTGTTTCAAGAAACGGTCTTCTCGGCAATTGTGCAAGAACAGGTGAAGGAGATGCACTAGAGCCTTTGTTCATGGTATGGTTTTTAAATGAAATTATAGGTTTTATCGGACTGGAATCATTCGTAGTACCAGGTGATGGTTGTTTTTCCGAATCCTCTTTCTCCAACTGTTGTAAAGTTTCATTGTTTTGATTGTTCATAGCAATAAGTTTCCCCAACATGACGATATCGTCTTGTATCTTCATTTGGTCATCGTTCCGTTCCTCCCTCGTGGGAGATTTGAAGTTTTTGAATGATATTGGTGCCTTTTTGGGCATCAATGGTATATTTTGATTGAAAGAAGAACTTGTTGGTGGTTTTCCTATACGTTCTCCAAGACTCCGTTGCTCATAGTTATTACCCACTTGATCAAAGACGTCTGGTTGATTAAATACATCTGGTTGATCCTGTTCGTCGGCTGAGCTATCTGAGGAATCATCAGATTGACCTTGTTGAACCTCTGAGTCATGTTTATCATATGAATGTGTACTATTGAAATCTTGTTCCGACTCAACCTCATCACTACTTTGAGGAGGCGCTGCGTCTTCGTAGTCGTTATCATTATTAAAGGTATTTTCATAATGCCCGTTAGTGTATTGAGAGTTGTATCTATTAGAATGTGACACGTGTGTTTCATTTGATTGGAATCTCCTCTTGTTATATGTATTATACTCTCCCGACTCCTCATAGTGTCTTTTGAGATGAGATCGGCGACGTGGGTCATATTCAGTGGAATCATTGGTCACTCCATCATATTCAGTGGAGTCATTGGTCACCCCATCATATCTTTGGTAGTCATTCTCATAGTATTCATCATAGTGAGGGGGCGGAGTATAGTTTGGAGCCACTTCATCATATTGATTATTATTACGTGGATCGAAAGAGTGTCTATAAGCTGGGACTACCTCGTGGTGCCCCAAAGTGGGGCGCGTGGTTGGTCTCCTCCTCGTACTTCTCGATCGTGACCTATTCGAATTGGGAAACGTGTTTGTGCCTGATGTCTGATACGCCTTCGGATGGTAATTGTTATAGTCATACACATATCCATCTTGGTTTTGATTATTTACATCAGCAGGTGGCATTCTTCGCCTTTCCCTATTTCTAAATCGTGGCGTATGTGCATAATCCTGTGGATGTTGTCTATCATTTGGATTTCCACTGTCATATGAATCTCCCTGTTGTCTCCACATCCTGTGTATATATTCCTATTGATTGGTTCAACGGTTGTGTGTACGTAACTCACCTCTAATGTTGACCTCTAATTGCGTCCAAGCAATATTACCTGGGCAGGACCATCTGAAGACGTGTGCTCCTTTGAAAGAAGACTGTCTCTCCTAAAGGCGGGTCCAATGGAGGGTTCCTCAAGTTTCGCACACAGGAAGGTATCACTTGTCCGAGAATCGAGATTTTTTTACGCAACGTACTGTGTTTACATCTACGTACATAGTATGCACGTCTGTGTTTACGCAGCCAATCAATGATGTTCAGTTTAACACATCAAGAACCATGGCCTCAACTGCCTCGATAGATTTGTTGTTGCAGAATGCATGGTCAAGGGTTACCGGGTCAAGAGCTTCTCAGCTAAGATTAACCGATCTGATGACATTATTTGATGTCTTGGAGAATCTTGGTGAAAGGAAACTATTATCAAATGAATACCGAGATTTTCTGGTGGAGTTTATTCTCGAATGTCCCAATACAGAGGTAGACATAGAACAGTTCAAGTCATTGATGGAGAGATTGTTTGAATGTCCTTTAAATGACGTTTTCAGAGGCCGCTTGTATGATAGAAACGTTGCTAACGAAAGTGCCAATGTCAATCGCGATAGCAACATATCCATGAGAAAGGGAGTGGATCAGGGTGATGTGTATGGAGAAGACATCACACAGACAATGAACCTTGAACGTGGTAAGTTTAATTCATTTTTACGCAATGACTCGCTAGATGAAAGAGAGGGAATTTTAAGAGATAGAATCATAAACCTACGAGATATGATCAGCCGAAGTCAGGACCAAAGAACTGTTAGTAAGATGAAAGATGTTCTGATAAACTATTACGCAAAATTAGACGAGATTACGTCATCCCAAGTTCACATAAAAGCACAAGCACAAGCAACTGGGGTCAATGCCACTCAAAGCGAGGAGAGAAATGCGTTGATAGAGAGACTGAAATCAAACGTTGATAAACAAGATGTCATAATTAACGAGTTAAGGAGGAAGTTCGGAGATGATGAGGCAAGCGGAATTTTAGGTTTTCTCAAGCTTAAATTCACCAAACTATATTTGTTCTGGTGGAGGTTAATCAAGTTCCCCGTTTACATTCTTCTTGGTCTGATGGTTCTCAATATAATACTAGTGGTGTTTTCTGGAGACTACATTGATGAAAGTATTGACGTACCTAGCGACTCGTACTGGGGATGAACAAATCCAGAAATGGTCCATTATAAAGTAATTGATGCTCACAGTTCCCATGTTGGTGGAAGATTCTCTAAGCACTCCTCACAGAAGGTTTTATGATTCTCCGCAAGTTTATCGCAGCCATAGATCTCCAGATCACTCTTAGTTGGATGATGCACAGTTCTATCACTTGGCGCAGCAGTCATGGCAGCACCATGTGTCGCAGCTTTGGCCTCAGGCACAACGTTGTTGCCATCACCACCGTTTACTGCAGAACTTCCTTCTTGCTGTTGGAATTGAAACTCTGGCTGTGCCACCAATGTTCCCTTGGACTTGGATTGCTTATCCGAATGTCCAAGTTTTGTATCCGGTGATACCACGTTTCTCACCACCTGTTTTAAATATTTTGCCTCTGGGAAGCCTCCATTCTCAGTGCGGTCCCATACAACAACCCAAGGATCTGTTTGTGACTTCTTCACACAGACTTTGAATGTTCCCGGTGTATAAGAGGGCTTTAGTATGACTGCTTTAATCAACGCTTCGTCTGCAGTTGCTGCCTTCCCTGTAAACGTCTGTAATAGTTCTTGCTGATACCATGCAGCGCGCAATACCCAGTTACATTTGATGCAGTATAGTATCGATACCAATGGGTACCCCACTGGGTCTTGTTCCATGTTGTCCATTCTTGTAATTGCTGTGCAGATGATTTGATTTGCCCTCTGTTGTCGCTTTATGCTCAACCAACTCGCCGAGGTCGGAGAAGACGGTCACTCCTTAGTGCTGCTCTTCATTGATTGCTTGAGTGCACTAGCTCTAAAATTGATTGTTCATCCGGTGTTTTGCCGAGCCTCGCCTCGACTCAGTTTCAATCTCAATCTCAGTAGGCGGGGTGGCCAGTGGCCAGTCTGTGTGGGGTGGGCTATGTTGCGATGGCGATTAGCAATTGTACGGTTACGGTACAAAAGACACGGGCCCCGTCAATCGTTGGTCGGCATTGAGATCGCATAGTACAGCACGCGTAAGCTTGAGCGCAGTGGAAGTCAGTCAAAAGTCACAAGTCACAAGGAAAGCGTCCCAATCAACACCGTACGAAAATGTCATTGGAACTGATAGTGCAACATCCAATCTACAAGAGGTTACTCAAGTTCTCAGCCTCCACAGAAGTGAGAGAGAAACTTTTGAGACTTTTACAGTACTTCGTCAGGTTCTTGCGATACTGGAAGTTTAAAGCAGTTCTCTCTCCGGAACTACACAGTATGTTGCCAGTATTGCAAACTTATTTCAATTTGATGAGGAAACCATTGAGAGTTTTGAAACCTTTAAATCATCTCAACTCGCTATCTACATGCATCTCTGACGAGCTTGCAGACCCCATTCTAAGATATGCAGAGACATTGAAGCAGTTTGGGTTTGTATGCTTCTTCTCCCTAGACTCGATTCAACTCTTAAAAATGATTGGATTATTGGGAGGTAAGGGAGTTAATGAACAGTGGGGACAAAGCAAGTTGGTCAAAAATGTGAACAAATACGCAGGATTGATGTGGTCCATTGCTTTGCTTGGTGGCCTCTTGAAGAATTTGAGGCAATTCCAAATTCTCCTTTGTAGATGGTTGGGCGAGAATGATACGTCTATCGCAGGAGAGAAACTAGTTGACGAAAAGACCACTCCAAAGGCACCGATTTTGTCATTGACTAACATAAAGAGAGACTTCATCAAAAATGTTCTTGATTTTGTCATTGCAAGTAATTTATATGCAAGCTGGTTGCCTAACGATGGAATAATTGGCGGTTGTGGTGTCGTCACAAGTGCAATGGCCATTGGAGATATGTGGAGAAAAACCAGTGTTTGATTTGTTTTCCATTTTGCTAAGTCATAAGTGACATAATGATCTTCATCAGTAATCACCCAAGCTCACTGATTTGCGGAATGTCTTTTTGTCCTTCTTCAATTTCTTCTCCTTGAGCCTAACCTCATTTTCCCTCTTCTTTAGCTTATCCCAATGTTTTTTAGTCTCTTCTGAAAGTTCCTCCTTTGCAGCGCCACATTGATCTACTGCGTTGATGAATTTTTCAAAGCATTCATGTAGATTCTTATCTCTGTATCTGGTGTTACTGCTCATGATGAGTACGTCACCGGCTTGGGTAAAATATGGGAATTTCTTTGTTTGTGGTGCAGTATTGTCATTAAGATTTCTCATTATATTGTCAAACGTATCAGCAGGTATCCATTTGCTCCTAGAAGCGTACCATTCCGAGCTACTCAATCGTATTATAGCCTTCGAATCCGTGGTGTTGACATGTTGCCCACCAGCACCTGAACTTCTCGCATAGGAAATGTGAAAGAACTTGGATATTGTCTCCGGACTGGCAATGAAGTTGGCCTTTTGGAAGAGACTTGGTATAGTATGGAATCTCCGTATTGACAAAAACATTATGGGATACAGAATGGATTGTGAACAGCTAGTGCAGAGCTCATAAGCCCAGGCCCAGAGAGGAAAAAGACAAGTGGTTGTTGGGATCTGGTAACTGGTCTCGGCTGGTTTTCCATTGGAAATTTAATAAGGCGAGCAAGTGTTCGGCGTTTATTGGTGGCACCAATTGCTTCCTATTAAAATGTTAGCATGGTTACAGTTGAGCAAAAAGTTGGTGGTGAAGGGTTACCATATCACCTTTCGTTCACACTACATTCTCAGACGATGCATGGGCGACTCACTGAACAGAATATGGCATGAGATTGATGGATGTCTTTAGTGGCGTAGTCCCCCAATCAATTACAATTTATAACATTCTTGCTCAAAGTCTCGAGGAATTTTAATGGAATATGACCATATGACCAACCGATGTACATTGTTCTCAATTCTCTGTATTGACAGAACTTCTCAAAAGTTTTCTACCTTTAACTCAAACTGGCTCCAGTTAATTAATACTTCTCAGAAGTTCAAAGAGCCAAGAGCAAGTAACAAAACCAAGAAAGTCATCGACAATTCGATGAGTAAAGTCAAAGGTAAAGAATAGTTCACAGAATTCCCACTCAGGGTCAATGAATCACTAGGAGCTACTCCAGTTAGGGAAAAAACTCAAAAGAACACAAAATCAAAACCTCTGAAAAGACCACACTTTTGATACAAAATGCAGTTTGATACCTATTTTTGAAAGGCTGTCAGTAGTAAACTTGGTGATGTCCGTTATGGAAAAGACATGGGATATGGGGAGATGTTTCGACGTTTGTTTCTTGTTCAAGAATGTTACAATTGAGAAGAAATCTAACAAAGATGAGGTAGTAAAGGCTTCTTCCAAGCACATTAAGAAAACATGGAAGCTCTGGCCAAAAGTAGTCCAAATCATTGAACGTTGCAAGTGAACCTTTCATTTTTGATCCGGTCTCCGTATATATTGACTCCAAGATGTCCCAGTTGGTAGTAAGCAGTTATACCTGTAGTTAGAAGGACATTAAAGTCCTCGCCAGAGTCTACGACAGCCATAGCATAGAAACTCCGCTCCAGTGGAACACTTTATTCGGCTCTCACTTTCTACTAGATGGTGGTCATTGCGAGATCAATGAAGGTTGCTGACAACGTCGCAGAAAAATTCCTTGTCCGGTCATCTTATAGCAGTTACGATTGTCAGTTTGGACATTACTTGAGTGCAACACCGAACTCCGAACTTTGAACTCCGAACTCCGAGAATATATTTATTCTTGGGAGTTTACCCTTCCAGTGGATAGCTTATTTACTTGAATGTGAGCCTCTAGGAACATCGGTTCGATCAACTACGGTCCTATACACTCTATAACTTGCTGTTAATGGTAGGAAGTAGGAAAGTCTAATTCGTGCCCGGGCCAGCCATGGATCATAGATCTGTTCAGAGCTTGGGCATTTACCTGCGGCTTTGTATACACGCCGTCCAGCTCGCGCGCGCGGCATTCGCAGAAAAGCCATCCATTAAGCACAGGTTTTAGCCAGCACTCCACTTTAGTGGAACTGCACAGCGTAGTTGAGGCCGCGAAACAAACGGGCCGCAGTCCTACAAACCGCAGACTGAACTTAGATAAGAGCGTGCGTATAGAGAATAGCATGTATACGCGCGTGTACAGCTGAACCCACTTTACGAAGGTGAAGATGGGATAACTTCAACCTACGATACACACTTTTGAAGCCCGAGAATGATGGTGTAATTGACATCGTGTCAGACTAAAGCGTAAGGGTGTGCATGTACTCATCTCGAAACGGCTTTTAAGTTTTTGACACATTTCATAAATTTTCGCTGCTGCCAAAAAAAAAGAAACAGAATCCCTTAACTTATATGGGGCCGGATTAAAGCCTTACATTTGCAACTGCTGGGCAGTGCACCATCGACACGCCATATCTAAGATTTTTAGTGGCCAGCGTGCAATTGGCTTGCCCGGCCGTCATAACAACTGTAGATTATACACGATAAGCTGATAAGCCGCATACTGAGTGTAACCAATTTAGTCCATGTGCTGCCCCCAAATAGTATACGCAACAGCCAGCGTACATTGTCAAGCAGCGCGGAAAATATTCTCACTCATAATTCGTCAAAAGAGGCAATTCGGAAAACTATAGCGCCCTACGCTGGCTTGCCGAGCGCGGTTAATCAAGGGGAATTGCCGTTTGCATCGCTTTTTGTGTATTAATGGTCTGTTGCCGGAACTGAAAATTTCTCCGGTAATAGTGGTTAGTGGATAAGAATCATTTGCGAATGACCGGCCCTGATTCAGTCAGCTTAGATGCATATAAAACATAGCACCTCCCCTGCATCCTTTCACAGTCCTAAAAAGTTATTTGCTTCTTTCTTTCCATTGTCAAGTCACATCCAATTTCATAGCAAAGGCAAAATGAAGTTTAGAATACCGTCAAGTCGGGACTCTCCGATCACCCAAACCCCCAGTGACAGTGAAAGCTACAATAACGATCATGCTACATACCCTTTGAAATCAGAAGAGGTCACCACCTCTGAAAAGAAGGTGAAAGATGGAAGCGAGAAATCATTGGGCCTAGGACGGGAACTCAACTCTTATGATATCGAATCGCAAGAAGAAGGTTCCGTAATCGAAGGTCAAGTGAAACGTGGACTAAAATCTAGACATGTCGCTATGATTGCACTAGGTGGTACCATCGGCACTGGTTTATTCGTTGGTACCGCCACTCCACTACAGGTTGCTGGTCCTGTCAACACACTTATTGCGTATCTGTTCTTTGGATGTCTTGCTTATTCAGTGACTCAATCCCTAGGAGAGATGGCTACACATACCCCTATTGCAGGTTCATTCTGTTCCTTTAATACCAGATACCTCTCAAAGGCAACGGGGTTCGCTACCAATTGGTGTTACTGGTTCTCTTGGGCTATCACTTTTGCTATTGAGTTGTTTGCAGTCGGTCAAGTCATTGAATACTGGACCCATGCAGTGCCAAACTGGGCATGGATTCTCATTTTCTACTTCTTCTTAACTGGAGCTAACTTTGTGCCTGTCAGATACTATGGTGAAATTGAATTCTGGGTCGCATTTATCAAAGTCATTGCCATTGTTGGTTTCATCATTTATGCACTCTGCATGGTTTGTGGTGCAGGTGAGAGCGGTCCTGTTGGTTTCAGATACTGGAGACATCCAGGACCTTGGGGTGCAGGTGCAGGACTCGTTTCTAATGTTAACACTGACAGATTCCTTGGTTGGGTTTCATCGTTCATTAATGCCGCATTCACCTACCAAGGTGTCGAATTGACGGGTATCTCTGCTGGTGAGTCAGCAAACCCTAGAAAGACTGTTCCAAAGGCCATTAATAAGGTCATCATCAGAATTTTGTTGTTTTACATTATGACACTATTTTTCATTGGTATGCTTGTTCCATACAATGATCCAGCACTATCATCTGATGTGAACTTCATTTCATCTTCCCCATTCCTCATTGCCATCACTAATTCCGGAACACCAGTGCTTCCCCACATTTTCAATGCTGTTATGCTCGCTACTATCATTTCTGCTGGTAACTCCAACATTTACATTGGCTCTCGTATCCTGTACTCAATGGCTGGCACTACGGCACCAAAATGTTTTGCGAGAACTAATAGATGGGGGGTTCCTTATATTGGAGTGGTTTTCACATCTTTGTTTGGTTTACTTGCATTTTTGAATGTCTCTAACAGTGGTACCACTGTGTTCAACTGGTTGATGAACATTGCTGCATTGGCCGGTCTAATTACATGGTGTTTCATTACTGCGGCACATTTACGTTTTATGGCCATCCTCGAATCGAGAAACATTTCCAGAGATACTTTACCATTTAAGGCGAACTTTGGACCAGTTGTTGCATGGATCACGGAGTTTTTCCTTGTATTGATTGTGTTCATTCAAGGTTATTCTGTGTTTTTCGACTTCAATGCTAACGATTTCTTTGCACTTTACATTTCACTCATTATGTGCGTTGTTTTCTGGATTGTTTCGCAATTGACATACTACAGACACGAACCATGGTTAATTCCAAAGGATGAAGTCGATTTAGATTCCGATGCCAGAAATATCGACGACGTGTGGAACGAGGAGGAGGAAGATCTGCATAACTCTAAGTTTGACAAGTTATGGGATATCATTCTCTGAGGTAGTTGCATCATTCTCTTCTTTAGCTTTCACCCTAATTTACTTTTTCCGCCGTTTATGCATATAACTTTAAATTGTGTTTATAGTTTGTTAATCTCTAATCTTTTTACTTTTTAACAATTACATCGCATCTACCACAGACAAAACCACGTACGGATGCGTTCGGTATTCCTACTTCAGCCTATATAGCGAGGTATTGTTAATTGTATATACCGAACTTTCAAGTTAAGGTATTTTGCCTGTTTACCCGGCTATAGCGGAGTCGTACATCAAGTAGTAAGCTCTCTAGAGCTAGCACATTGCACAATATTGCAGAAGCCTGTGCAAGGGGGCCGGTACAGGACCTGCAGTGCCGTTCGCTCGGCCCTGCCGTTAACTGTTATACGAGACCCTATACAAATTTTCATGGGGCATTAAAAATTTCCTTCGCGGCACTGCCCCGTTTTGTCCGCTAACGTCAAGCGCTGGCCGTCACACAACTTTAGCGGACGACGAGGCTATACCGTTCAGTCTCAACTGACTGGAGGCCTCAGAGGCGGCAGTTGGGCTTGTACGAACATGACGGTGAACATGAATCTGCAACCGCAGGCCCCGTAACTCAGAGCACATCAACACTTTTGTAACTTACCAAGTATCGTTTGTTGCTCTCCCCAATGTATAGTCCCCCTGGCTGGCGCTGTAAATTTTTGACGTCAAGTCAGCTCTTGATCGGTTGCATGCGCAAAGAAAATTTTTCAATGCCATTCATTCTGCCACCCTGTCATGGCTTGATAACGGCGGCGACTGAGGATCGAATTTGTGGGAGAGGCGTGTGACTAACTTACACGGGCTTGAAGAGGGCGCGCACAAGCAAGAGGGACAGCCTCTTTGGGTCTTCACTGCTACATACATACACACAGAGTGGGACACGGTGTGGTGTACCCATTGAGTCCCATACTGTGACACATGGCTGCTGATCTGTGCCTTAATACAGCGTGTTAGCAGAATGTGTCAAAATTTAGGCTGCATTAACGTTAATATAGAAAATTTGCCAAATTCTCAATTCGCTTCCCGCGGCCGGGACTGTACACTATCTATCGGACGGATGCTGATAAGAATTCCGCCTAATGCAAATAGATGACCATTTGCAAATCGGCTGCATGCGGGCGCCTACTTAAACTTGAGGGTGCCCGCCTCGTGCGACCTTTCTGATCTAACTTCCATGTCTGTTGTAGTTTCGGCCGTTCTTCTCACTCTTGTGATATAACTCACAGTTAGCTTAGTACGATCTTTCCGAAGGAAGACACACCATAGATATATCATCTATTGAACTCATCGAAAGAGAAACGTGAAAGAAAAAGAAAAGCAAAGAACAGACGAAGCTATCAAACACTAGTATGAAATTCAACGTTTTCTCGAACTCGGGGCATAAGCAAAGTCCTGTACAATCTGACTCTGAAATGTACAATGACTCCACAGAGGTGGGGTACTCAACTAACGTTGATGTATATGCGACCGCAAAGGGCGATATGGTGACAGAAAAATCAAAAGAGAACAAGGACTACTTGGCGTTCGATGTCGAGTCACAGGGAGAAGGTTCTGTTCATGAAACGGAAGTCAAGCGTGGCTTGAAAGCAAG